>BQNB010004126.1:0-103888 GCA_026074375.1 Tanacetum coccineum | reverse complement strand
ACCCGTGTAGCCTAATACAACGTATATTATTTTAGTGACCGAGACCTAATATAATTATGAACGAACTTCCATTGTTCGACTCAATATTTTTGAGGCTAACATATATATTTTGGGTATATAAAACTCTACAATCAGCTTTTCATATGTGAACCTTTTTATTTTGATCCTTTTTCGTCCTTGTTTGAACCTTTAATTATATTGAACCTGGACCAAATAGAAGAAGGGTTATATTTTACTTTTTACACATTATTACTAGAACTATGCTCTAGCCCAATGGCTAGAGTCATATGCTTCTATACCAAAGGTCCCGAGTTCGAAACCTGCAGAGGGGTTTATCCCCCTCACGACCCGACCCGACCCAAGACCCGATCCAGACCCGGCCCAAGACCCGACCTGACCCGGCCCAAGAACCGACCTGACCCGGCCCAAGACCCGTCAGTTAACTGGTGGTCAACCACCGTTGATCGGTAGTTGACCGGTGGTCCGGCAGTGGTCTGATGGTGGTCCGTCGCCGTTGACCGGTGGTGGTTCGGCGGTGGTCCGCCGCCGTTGACCGTCGTCGACCACCACCGTTGACCGTCGATCGCCACCGTTGACCGTCGCCGTTGACTGGTGGTCCGGTGGTGGCTCCAGTGACGGCTGGCAGGCCACGTGGCACAACTAATGATTGGTACGAGGTGGCAGGTACGAGGTACTGTTCATATGAGGTGGCAGGTACGAGGTGGCAGGGAATGTATGAGGTGGCGGTGATTGGCCAATCAGAGCATGACACGTGTCCAAAACGCGTGATTCGAGGGTGCTAGGCGTGTGTCAGTCCGAATTTGTCGTGTGGAGATCCAAGGCAATAATGAGGCGGTTGGTGGAGAGCAAAAAGACTATAATACCCTCAGATCTTGCAATATGAGTGGTGGATGACCTAAAAAGACAAAAATGCCCCTCCCACTTGGAGGCTATAAAAACAGACGATGTGCATCTCATTTGGGGGTGTTAGAATTAGTTTATTTTCAAATTAGTAGTAGGTGTAGATTTAGGAGTAGTATAGTAAAAATTTTAGCTTATTGTAATCAAAATTTTGAGCTTATTAATGAAGATGTTTGAGGTTTGTTTTTATGCTTATTATTTCTTATGCTTATTCTTCTACTCTTTCTTTTCTTTTGCTTATTTCCAAATAAGCTCATGCTTATAGCTTATTTTTGGATCCCATCTCTTAAGCTTATATTCTAATAAGCTACTTCCATAGCTTATTTAGACTAGCTTATTTTATATTGTTTTCGATTTAGAGCTTTTTGAGTGAGCTTATTTTAGCTTATTTTTCGATTGCTTATTTTTATTCAAGCTTATTTTTTTCTTTATATAGATCTAATCCTTAATCATACCCGATCCGAGTTCACTTGATTGAACACCTTAGTTTTGGGTGGATTAGATCTAAAAATAATAGATCTTATATTTTTAGCTTATTTTCTAGCATAAAGTTTGTTGCTTTTTAATTCTAGCTTATTTTTCTTAGATCTAAATCTTTAAATATACCCGATCCAAGTTCACTTGATTGAACACCTTAGTTTCGGGTAAAAAAAAAAAAAAAAAAATTTAGATCTAAAGATTTCATCTTTTTAATTAGCTTATTTTCTTTAAATAAATTTCTATAATAGCTTTTTGCTTTATCCTCATCTTTTTTCCATCTTTTCTTGTCTTATACTTTTTCAAAATGCTTATTGTTTGATTAAGGCTCGATTTCGAATTTGCTAAAAAAGGGGTGACAGAGTCTCCTACTTGACTTATTCATTAAGTCTTTGAGCCCTTTATCTTCGAAGAGCTTATTATTACTTATAAGTCATAAAAGATCTAACTTTTACTAGTTTTTCTTATAGCTTATTAAGCTAGGGCTTATTTCGAAGATTACTTGTAGCTTATTTGAGAAGTGGCTTATTTATAAGCTTATATTCTTCATCCTTTCTTGAAAAACCTTATAGCTTTTTTAGCTATTCTAGTTTTTATATAATTTAATCTGTTTTATTTTATTACCAAAATTAGTTTTTAAAAATAGCTTATTTTTCTAAGAAGTTTTAATCTTGATTAGCTTAATTGTCTTAACCTTTCATGTCTTATTTCTTATTCCATCCTTCTACATCTAAGGCCGGAGCTTAAGGGGTCTTATAAGGTTGATAAATAGATAAAGTTTTGATCTTTATGGTTTTTATGAAAGTAATTAGTAGATAAAGTGACAACTTTATTTGCTAATAATGAAGTAGAACTTTTAAAGTGATAAACTTATTTGTTTATTAAGTTTGTAAATTGGGGGTTTTATGTCATTGTGGTTTTTCAATTCGGTTCTTTTCTATCATTTTTCAATTAATTAGTATATAACTTATTTTAAAATAATTTTGTTTGGGCTTAGTTTATCATTATGAGAAGCAAGTAGTTTTAATTAGTGGGCTTGTTGAGTGATATAAGTGATTTGGGAATTATGTTGTGGATTATGAAACGGTTTAATTACTAAATAAATAATTCGATTATTTAGATTTATAGTTTGAATGTTTCAAAGGGCAAAAGCCGGAGAAAAAGTCAAACTATTCATCTAGTAATTAATATCTTTTTGAGAGATTTTTGTCAAAATAAACCAACGTTGTGAGATAAATATTTTTTTCTAAGATTATAATTCGTTAATAAACCTAAATTCATACTTAATAAACTTTTCACATCACTTAGCAAGCATATTTGTCATTTATTTTTAAGCATATTTGTCATTTATATCTTTTAGATCAATTTTAGTTTAATCTTGTAGTTTTAAATCTTAGAATTAATATTAGTTTAATTTTTAGCATAGAAATAGTTTAAAACCAAAACTAAAAACTTTTATGACAATCAAGCTCGATTTACAACTTGAACGTAGATTTCCATTCATCTCTCGCCGAGGAAAACGATACCCGTGTTGATTACTTATTATTCTTTCCTAAGAATAATTTGTATGATACTTTGCTTACGTATACGTATATGTATATTTTATAAATATATATATTATATATCGGAGGGTTTTATTTGATATACGAGTGTAACAACGACCTACATCAAAATAGCGCCGCTGCCGGGGAGAGGTGTAGCGATTTTTACGGGATTGTTTGTGTTCGAGACTTGAAGATCCTTTCTTTGGAAAGTTTATTTTCGTTCTTATAAAAAATATAAAAGCCAAAAATATTTTTCTTCTTATTTTTATTTTTCCTTTTCTTTTATAAATATTAAAATACCAAAAATATTTTTTATTTTTATTATCTTTATAAAAAAATTTCAAAAAATAATATATTCTCCTTTATCCTCTTACTTCATTTAATTCTTATCTTCTTTATCCTCTTATCAGTTTAATTCTTCCACATGTCTTCGTATAACCATTTTGGTTGCTCTTGGTGTGGAGGTCCGTTTAATGGTGGAAGCTGTCCGGGCTGTAGCAATGTAGAATCCGGAAATGAGTTTGTTTATGACCCAAATCCTTATTCTTATAATGAAACACTAAACTTCTTCAACCAACCTCCACAGCCCCAGTACGAGACATACTCGTGTGAGTTATGTGGGAACGATTCTCACTATGGTTTTGATTGTCCACCACGGTTACCGCTTGTCTATGAGCAGGAACCGTGCTACAATCAAAACTTTAGTTACAATTATTATCCACAAAATTCACCGAGTTTTCCACAGCAATATCTTTGCTGTGAAAACTGTAGGGGTCCTCATGAAAGTTTTCAATGTCAATTGATGAATCAAAACCACTTTGAACATAATTCTAACTATTCCGGTTTTGACCAACCCCCGCAGTATTCCATCAATCATTAAGAAGATCTTAATCAGCAAAGGATAAGTGATGTGCACGATGGATAGGATAAACTAGAAGAGTCATATAATGAAATTTTCAACATGGTGCGATCATTTTATGAAATGGTAATTCAACGAAAGCAGGCGGCTAATGTTAGTACTCATACTCCTAAGCCTTCGATACATTTTAATTTTACATGCGATGATGACGAGGAGTATTCTATTCCTTTAGAAGATATGCCTAAAATTTCTCCGTCTATTGCTCTCGCACCCGTGTCTTCTATTATAGAGCCCGAGGACTCTCTCATAATGGGGAATGAGGAACTTAGCACTATTCCTAAAAAGGAATTGGGCGAATTCATAAAGTCTAGTGTTGAGGACCTTATTTCAATCCCAAGAGAGTCCGAGGATGCATCCGGTAGTGATAGTGAGAGCGTTTTACCTTTTAGTGATGATTTCTCTCCTATTTTTGAGGAAAAATCCGTGACTTTCTCTAACCCTCTTTTCGATTCAAATAATGATTTTACTTCTAGTGATGACGAGTCACTATCCGATGAGGACGTTCCGGAAGATGTTAAAATTTACTCGAACCCTCTTTTTAAATTTGACGACGAATATATCTCTAGTGACGTAAATCCTCTTTTTGATGAGGTGTTAGAGGACATCGAGTGCGAGGATTCTTATGATTCCAACCTTGATGAGTCGACTTTCCTAGTCACACCTCTTTTCGATTCTAATGAGGATGAGTGTCTCGCCCCTAGAGACGACATTGAGCTTTTTCTTCACCATGATCCGTCTATAAGCGTTGTTTCCATTCTCGAGGGATTCACCGATGAACCGCCTCTCGAAGAGAATGATGATTTATTTGATCTGGAATCACAAGAAAATGACTGGAAGAAGATTTTGTACGATGCTCCAATTGATGATTTGATTACCGAGGACAAAGTTTTCGACCTGGGATTTATAAGAAGAGTTTTCTCCGACATTTGTGAAGTTAACCTTTGAGGATCGCCATTATTTTCCCATCACATTTGTTATCCGAATATTTCTTCCTTATCTCACTTATTCGGTGGATTCTCCTTTTCTTCTCTCCTCCGGGAGTGAGGATACTATTTTTGACCCTGGCATCTCCACTTTTCATTTTTCTTCTCTTAAGCCGGTGGCATATGAAAATCCGATGGTGATTTTTCCATTCTTCTGTTTCTGCCCCAAGTGCCCCAAGGACAAAAGGATTGGGGAGAGTCAATGTATAGAGAATCGTACAAAAAACAAGCGCTTCTCGGAGGCAACCAGTTGTCTTTTCTCTTTCTTCTATGTTCTTGATTAATTAGTATAGTGTGTTATTTTATAGCTAAGTGTTGGGGGGTGTTATCTATCTATGTATGTGGTTTCGTTTTTGCAGGATTCCTAAGATCATGATGGACGTGGCTATGTTTTACAATCCTCCAATCATCTGATCTTCGATCTTTTACTTATTATGGAATCATCAATCCTGATCATGTATATATATATTGTTTCCCTTCCACACTTGGAATTACTAGCATTTGCCTTTTTCTTTCCTAAGTGTGGGGGTAAAACCCGACATTTTTGAACATTGAGGCCAATGTTTGGTTCTAAGTGTGGGGGGATTTCTATCGAAATATGATCTTGTCTGTTGTCTGTCTGTGTTCCCGCGCAATCCCGTTTTGACCAAAATTTTAAAAATTTTATTGTTTTATTATGATATATATATATATAAATGATGAAAATATAAAAATATATAAATAAGTAGGCGCGTAGAATTAGGTAGATATTGATTGATTCAAGTTTTAAACTTATCATTTCCCCTTAGCTTTCGAGCTTCGCGTTTACCTAACTTTAAATTTTTTCCAAAGAGACAAAATGTGATAGAGTTAAATATAAAGTGTGATGCTAAAGCGTGGATTAGTTTTCGGATATCTTTAGAGCTAATAGAGGTTAATTGTGGCTTTTTTGCTCCCTCCAGCACTTACTAAACGCTATATAATTGTTGAAGTAAAATAAAGTTGCTTTAGGGTTTTTTGCGATTTTGTTGAGATCCCTTCGAGAGATTTCCTTTGGTAAAAAATAAGGTACACATCGAGGTTTTGTCAGTGTTGTGGGGGAACTAGACTCTGGACCTGGTCGGCTGCATAACGACTTTTGTGGCAGTTGTTAAAAGACTATAGGACTTGAAATATTTGGCTAATAAATAATAAATGTTATGTAATAGAACCGAAGCCAAATAAGACTTGGGATCATGGTCGATCTCTTACGAATGTGACAGTCGTTATAAAGGGTAGAGGTAATAATAATAATAACAACTGTGAGGATGAATTAAATGTTAGTTTACATAAATGCTTTGCCGGCTACAACCGATGTTGCAGTCTTCCTATATAAGGACCATGTAATTATCGAGAATGATAAAAAGTTTGCTGCTTTTGCGGGCTAACAACCTAAGTTGCAGCCTTTAAAAAGGTCGAGGAGGAAATACGATGGTAAGGTTGAATTATGTTTGCTGCTTCTTGCGGCTCACAACCGATGTTGCAGCCTTCTAAGGACCGAGGTTTGATAATGTTGCAATAATAATAAGTATAAGGCCATAATTTCGACTAAGGGGTTATCTAAATAAAGCCTCGTCTCTGGGACTCATTAGTTGAGTTTGTTGCGGATGAAAAAAAAGGAATACTAAATCATGCGAAATTAGAACCTTAATGTGGACCTTATTCTCACCATATCGTATCTTTAGGAAAGGATTTCAAACTAATTGTGGTCTATACCGGGTTATTTTATTTACAAGTTTTTCTTATAGCTTATTAAGCTAGGGCTTATTTCGAAGGGTACTTGTAGCTTATTTGAGAAGTGGCTTATTTATAAGCTTATATTCTTCATCCTTTCTTCGAAAAAGCCTTGATAGCTTTTTAGCTTATTCTAGGTTTTATTTCAAAAGTTGTTTTTTTTATAGATTTAATTTGTTTATTTTTACAAAATTTAGCTTTCCCAAATTAGCTTATTTTTCTAAAAAGTTTTCATCTTATTAGCTTATTTTGTCTTAACTTTTCATGTTTTATTTCTTATTCCATCCTTCTACATCTAAGGCCGGAGCTTAAGGGTCTTATAAGGTTGATAAATAGATAAAGTTTTGTTCTTTATGGGTTTTATGAAAGTAATTAGTAGATAAAGTGACAACTTTATTTGCTAATTAGTGAAGTAGAAGCTTTTTAAGTGATAAGCTTATTTGTTTATTAAGTTTGTAAGATAGGGTGGTTTTATGTCATTGTGGTTTTTTAATTCGGTTCCATTTTCTATCCTTTTTCAATTAATTAGTATAGCTTATTTTTAAAATATTTTGTTTTGCTTATTTTTATCCTTATGAGTAGCAAGTAGTTTAATTAGTGCTTGTTGAGTGATATAGTGATTTGGGAATTAAGTGTGGATTTGAAAAAGGGTTTAATTAATAAATAATATTCGATTATTTAGATTTATAGTTTGAATGTTTCAAAGGGCAAAAGCCGGAGAAAAAGTCAAACTATTCATCTAGTAATTAATATCTTTTTGAGAGATTTTAATCAAAATAAACCAACGTTGTGAGATAAATATTTTTTCTAAGAGACTTAAATTTGTTATTAAACCTTTATTCAAACTTGATGACTTTTCACGTCACTTAGCAAGAACTATTTGTTATTTATATCTTTTAGATCATATTATTAGTTTAATCTTTTTTTAATATTTTTAAATCTTAAATTATATTAGTTTAACATTTTAGAATAGAAATAGTTTAAACATTAAAACTATAAAACTTTTATGACATCCAAGCTCGATTTACAACTTTAGAAAGTAGATTTCATGATACTCTCGCCGAGGAAACGATACCCGTGGGATTACTTATTATACTTTTCCTAGAATAATTTGTATTAAATACTGTTGATTAGTATAAGTATTTATATGTATATTTTATAACACTATATATATTATATATCGAAGGGTTTTATTTGATATACGCGTGTAACAACGACCTACATCAATGACATTGAAGACATGCTGCTTCTTGTTGTTCAACACAAGCTATTCCACCTCACCGACAATGATATTGTTGACTTTATTGTGGCTCTTTGTATGTTCACAAGTAGTCGGCATCAAGAAGTTGTCAAAGGTTACAGTTGTGTTGAGAGTTCCAAAGACACTAACATCACTCCAACTCAATAGACTTTCTTAGAAATAGAATTCCAAAGAATCTACACTCCATTAAGTAAACACAGGGGTAATCTATGAAGATCTGACCAAACAGAAAAGAGTGATGCGGGCTGATGAGTTATACAAGTTCTCGAACGGGACGCTCAAGAAAGTTCGGAATGAGCTTCATCATAGAATATGTGCTTTTTGTTTGGAATACAATAAGGAGATGCCAAGGAGAAAGTGGATGGCTATTGACAAAAAAATGTCAGAACTTATGGTCTAGCTGATTGATAAGTAGATGCGTGAAAGAAGGATCATTCGGAATCTTAAAAGATTGGTTGGTGCTCGGGAACTCAAAATGGTATGCAATATAGTATGCAATATAAATAGTGTTTGAGTACGAATTTTCTAGAATTTTTCAATAAATTCAAAATTTCTTAAATTAACGTACTCAACACTATATATATAATACCCTCATACATTGAGGGGGGGGGGGGGGGCATTAAAATATTCCTAATATGGCTTGTTAATAAATGGAATATTTTTTCCCTGAAATCATTTATATTTGAATCAATTGATATCCAAAATATCAAGAGATTTGATATTTTTGATAAGGAGAGAAAATGTGATTAAAATATATGACTAAAGATGTGATTTTAAGGACTCAAGTGCAAGCTTCACTCTTCATGTGCTAAACATTTTTGAATATCAATGCATGTGTTGAGGGGGAGCATTTCAAATGGTTTTAAGGCTGAGAACAATACCAAAAGCCCGACCATGTTTGTAATTAATTAGAGTTATAAGGTGGTTAAGATTAGGTATTCTTTCCTATAATCCAGCCAGAACCGGAGAGATCTACCTAGGGATATTCCATTAGATAGAATAGAAGTCCTTAGGTATGATAGAAAAAGGGGTAAAGTGAGAAAAGGGAATAATGCGGACTAAGACAGAGCTGACACTAGAACAAACCCAACACGATGTAAGTGATGAAGTCTTGGTAAGCATTGAATGGGTTGAAGAATTAAAAAGAAAAGTTAAGATAAAGGGTAAAAAGAAAGAAGCCCTCCTTACACTTGGGCAGAAACTGGGTCAATACATATGCTATCAGAAACACTAAGCTGTTGTCTAGTATTGAAGATAGTCATCAACGACCCGGAAATGCAATGCACAACCCTTCCTATCCACTCAAGGTCTCTCGAAAGACTCTTGTTTTATTTCTCATGGAGATTAAACACATTTCTATTGACTTTCTCACTTTGAGCTGGTTGGTATTGAAAAGGTGGCAGTCTGCTCCAGCCTCCGATTACTAAAACCAAAATGCACTATCGAGTCTAAAGCCACAAAAGAGGTCATCCATAAATCTCACTAGGACACTTATTCAAAATATGCTTGCTAATTTACACAATGTGAAAACAAGAAATATATCAAGAGTCCTATGCATTATTCTTGTGATATTGACAGAACATCAGAGTGATACTAAAGTACTCACAATGACGATGGAAATCCTTCCAGAGCCAACATCAAACAAGCTCTGCGGTAGGTGACTTAATGGATCCTACAAGGATTGAACTTGTGATACTGGATATCGATTTGGTCCAGCTTATGAATTGATAGATGAATTTTAAAAAAAGATAAAATTGTTGGTGTGTTATAAAAACCATTTGCATCTTAACTCACTGATTGATTTTCCTAAATCAATTTTCAATCTTATGTCTACGGGAAGCCTAATAAGGGTATCTGGACACAGGAAAGCTGAACACGAATTGACGACTTAATCGAGAAGATAGTAACTTACCGGTTCACTCTTACCGTGTTGTCTGCTTTGAGATGCTCCAGTAATGAGAACGGCTAGTACAGCTGTGAAACCCTGTCAAGGAGATTCTTTGGAATTTTACCTGATCACAGGCGTATTTATACTGATTAACAGGGAACCATGGTTATTACAACCGTATTCAACAAAGTGACAAAGCCACTTTTTTCCATATATGTTGTTTTATCACTAACCCATTCATGCAGATTTCCTAACGGTGGCAGCAGTTAACCGATGACAAGTCGAAGTCAATGCCACATGCTCATACTCGACCGACATATGTAAAGTCATCATTAAAGCTCAAGTACATGTTTCAAGACATCCGCTACTCTGATACCGTACGTCTTTCTTGAAGTGATGAAGTATTAAAGTCAAAGAATTTCAAGAAATTTCCGCTACTATGATACCGCACGTCCTCCATAAAGTGATGAAGTGTTAAAGTTAAAGAATTTCAAGAAAGATGGTTACACAAGCTTTGAACATCAAGAACAGTATGAGCATGTCGGTCCAAAAGTCACAAGATCACAAGAAGGCAAAGATTACAAGATGGCGAAAAGAGATTATGCTTGGTTGATGATCTCAAGAAGCTCAAGATCACATACAAGTCAAGATAAAGATACAAGCTAAAGCCTAAAAGTCTAAAGATTACTACATCAAGTTTCACAAGATAAAGATCAAGAAAACAAGACTACGAGCAAAGATTAAAGACATTCGTAGAATGTAGAGCTTAAGTATTTTGTAAATTGGAGTGACCTCCCATAGGGGGAGATTGTTAAAAATTGAGAAAAGACTCGATCACTACCAATATGTAATAGTATAGCTCGTAGCAATAATATTTGGAAACTTACCAAGCTAACCGGGTCAACATAAGACAACCTTATGCGTGACCGGTCAAGCAAGGTATAAATACCCCCCTCCACACCTTGGAGAGGGTTGGTTGTTCATTTGGCTCTTTCACACAATACATTTTCCTTTCCTTTCTCTCTCTAAGTGCTACAACCTACTTTCTCTCTCTAAAACTTTCTTTCTTGCTCATTTGTTAAGTGATTTGATACATCTACAGGTTAGTACAATTGTTATTTTATGTTAACATATGTGCATCATATGTGATCTCTTTGGGACGTTTTTCACTGCTATACTCGTGATATATAAGTATTATTAAATGTTAAATTCCAACAGTGGCATTACGAGCCATCGTATGATGTCTAGGTTACATTAAAACACGTAAAGTTGACCTCAAAACACTTGCTTATGCAATTTTCATTACACGTTTTTTAATTAGCCCTTGGGGCGTTTTTTATATAAAAAATCAACTTGTTATAATTCTTAATAAACGAATCTTGAAAACCCTAGGTTGAGGTTTTTACGTGTTCTTTGCGGGTGATTTGTTACATGCTTTAAATCTCTCGTTTTCTTAACTTATTGTATATTACTTGTGTTTAATTGAATTCCATTACAAACACATGCATGTTTGACATAGAGAATAAGTCATTCTCTTGTAGCTTGAATATTATTAATGCGCTAATATGTGGTATGTGCAAATTCGATGAATACCCTTGTCTTTATGCTTGTTTTCTTTGATTTTATGACCTATTTGACCTTGCTGCACTAAAAGATTTGTATCCCGTCACTCTGAATCAAAGTGGACAGCCAAATTTTGGGGGAGGTTCATGAATCATAGTCCTACAACTTTGTAGGTTACTATGAGAGTTGGGGAAGACTCCTCCTAGGAGTTTTCGGGCCCTAAAGTCGACTAAAAACAGAAAACTACTTGCTGATTTTAAGACTATTAAGGGTTCTAATTGCTTTGGACAGGTGAGAGTCCTATATTTTGTTTATGGCTTGAAACTTAGTTGACCTCTCTGGTTTTTCATGGACCCGGTCATAGGAATTGATCGAATATGGTTTGCATGTTACGTTTATAATTTAACTATATGTTTATATAATTATTGTTTCATTTATTTTTGCTTATTGTAACTCATATAAAAATTGTAAAAATTAATTTTTGAAATTAAATGTACTTAATTATATTTAAATATATCTCATGTCTTCCACAATTTAAAACCCATTGGGTTAGGTTTACACTATAATTTTCTTCCGTGATGAAGGTGCAAGTACATTGATTTATATTTATATTAACTTTTTTGACAAATTACATGTTCTTTTAATCACTACATGTTCTTTTTGACAAATTACATGTTCTTTGCACTATCTTGTTAATGATCGAATTACTTGAGTTATATAACTCTTGTGGATATCGATCTTGGGTTTGGATAATCTTTAATCTCTTCATGTGATAAAATATGTGATTACATTGTTTTAATAAAATGATTATGGTGTAGTCCTTAATTTCATATCCACTTGATGCATATGAAATAAAAGGGATATTTGAAGTATATAAAAATTAAAACAATGGAAAAAAAAGTTTTTTTAAACTTGTGATACGAAGATGTATACATGCTTCTTCGTACACCTTTTGGTACACTTGATTTATCAAAATTATTAATACCCATAAAATTTAAGTCTTTTCCATTCAATGTATAAGATTACTTGCAATTGTTTTTTACTCTAGGAAATTCCTAAGTAAACTACAACCCAAGGTGATAATTATCGTATGGTCAGACATGGGATAATTTTTTACAAATTTTGTATTGGATGACTTAATTGAGTATGGTTGGTCAGACCTTTGACCTGAGGCAAAAGATGATATGTAACATGCCTACATGACACTACACTAGTTGCTTGTATTATAGTGTCATAGGTCCCATAAATTAAGAGTTGCACTCATGATGCAATTACTGCTCGACGGTTACCTATTGAATTCATCATTACTATTTAACAATCGGGTGTAATGTTGGAGATTCAATTAGATATCCCTTTGTAAAAATTAATGGTTTTATTTAAAACTTGGGTCGTTAATTTTTAAAACTTAGGTAGTTAAAACTTGGTTTTCTTTTCTTGTAGAAGACAAACCAATTTTCTTTCCTTGTAAGGAAAAGAGAGACTCATTCCTATCCTTTTTCCTTGATCGAGAAAGGTATAATATGAACAATTGAATATTTTTAATTCTAATCGAACTCATAGCAAACTTAAACGATTAAGTAGGTTGCACATATTATTCTTTCAAATAGGCTTCTACCCTTATTCTATTTTAAAATCTTTGAATCATAATAAGACATTTGGATAACTAGAGAACACGTTTTCTATATCTACCAAATGAAAACATTTTGATATAATCGAGACACCTTATAAGTTTTAATTAGAAAATAGAAATATAACCGTAAAAGTGCTAAAGGAAAACTAGCATGATTTACCTAGTTGTTTGCTTTAACCCGATATAGGCGCAACATACCCTTATCGTAAAGTGAGCCAATTAAGGAGGAAATTGCATACCAATTTTCAAGTTAATGAATAGCATTGATGGCTAGTCCCTCATTTGTATAGCAGAAATTCATACAGTCCATTCAAAACTTAAGTACATTGCTATTAGTAGGCTTTCAAAAGGAGTAGGAAAGTGAATAAATCGATATTTTTTCTACTAGTGATGTAACACTTACAATGTTGTCAAATCTAGTGAGAGCTTTGTATTTTATTACTGAAAAAAGACATTCATGTAATTGTCTAATTCAATGGGAGCTGCAAGCTTTATTACCTTGTTAGTAACCCATATCATCTCTAGCTTGCCTTGAGATAATACAGTACTTTCCAAATATGAACAACCATAGTTCTAAGGATCATTGCATCTTATTTTATAAGTAACCTGTCGCTTTTATGATGTTGCTTTCTGAAGTGTTATCTATAGAATATTTGTGCACAATTCCTTATTAAACGGTATGGTTCTATGTCTACTTGTATTGCTAATATCCGTTACACTATCATATTGTTCACACAACCAAGTGTGCGTCGTATTGTTTGTCTACATACATGATGTCGTGCCATGCACAAGTGTGAGAAATCTTAATTGTGTGCAAAGAAAAACATATAACAATATGATTTTTGGTTTCTTTTGACCGCAAGGTAAGAAATCTAATAATTCTATTAGACTTATACACATAAAAAAGTATGTTGCCATATTGAGAACAAATGTCAAGATATAATGTAATGTTATGATGAGGTGTCATTTTATACATTTTTTCGGGGTCATTTAACCGCTAAATTTATGAAAATATCCCCATTTATTATGCTTAATCGTTTCTTTTTGTGATTTTAGCATTTGAGAATCATTTGGAGGAAATACATACACTTTTGACTCAATTTGGGAAGAAACAAGATGTTAGGATCTCGTACTAGATAGATCTTCTAGCCTTTGTGGTTGTATAGTGCTTATGTAATCACAAGCATAAACGTGAGAGACTCTAGCAAATGTTTAGGCGGAAACTAAACAATTCACCAGAGAAGAACAACTATATGAACAATGATCCTCTATGGATCTTTCTATTGATAATAAAATGTTTTTCTAATTTGCAATCGGTGCCAAACCCTAACGCTAAAGGTTTCTTTTATAGAGAAGAAACCCTAAAATTTGTCAACAAGAAAACTAAAATCACGTAAGAGATATACATCAATCTCTTCCTAATTTATCTCATTCCTATATTAATGAGATAATACTAGAAAATAAAGTCCAAGTAAACCTGCTAAAGTCATCAGTAACCACCAAGGAGTAGTATTTCTGGTCAATACTTCTGATATTTGTAGGACCAAACAGGAACACAATCAGCAGGAACGCTACTTGAACTGTCAGCAGAAACCACTTAATGCCATCAGCAGAAACGAACATCTCTAACAGCAGAAACGACACTTAGTCGTTTTCAATAATTCCCAACAATCCTCCCCTAAACTTGGTTTTGACTTTGTTAATTCCAAGTTTCTAGATAGATCTTCGCGAAGCAAGAGGATTGAGTGGCAGCAGAAACAAAGTAGGTAGCAAATATTGATGAAGACAGCAAGAACAGCCGAACCAGCAGCAACGGAAATACCAGCAGATACAATGTATCCAGCAGCAAGTAGACAAGCAGCAGAATCCGGAGCAGCAACATCCAAAACAGCAGCATCAACTGAAGTAGCATCGTCAAAGAACAGCAGCTTTTAGTTCTCGCAGCAACATAAGTAGATTTGAAAAGCCTTTACCAGTCGCTACTCACTCTGGCTAGATGAAAACTTTTGGTGAAAACAAACACCCTGGTGTAACAAAAACCAGTCCAATTACTCAGAACGTGAATCAAGGGTGAATTGGAATACCCTAACAGTTTTTGGCAAACCGTCACAGCCATACAACGGATTTGATACGTCTTTACCTGTAGCCGTTTGGCTCAGGAACTATCCAACTCTTCCATACACAGAGTAATATGGTGAGTCGAAAACATAACAATTTTAGTAAATTGTCAACTATCAACGATTTGAGAAAGTCTTTACCAAGAGCCGTACCCTCTTGGACTAGTCATTTTTCATCCCAACAGGAACATGGAAAATGAATACCATCCAGTTTTTGGTAATCTAGCAACCATCAACGGATTTGAGAATGTCTTTACCAAGAGC
This sequence comes from Tanacetum coccineum, assembly GCA_026074375.1. NCBI lineage: Eukaryota > Viridiplantae > Streptophyta > Magnoliopsida > Asterales > Asteraceae > Tanacetum > Tanacetum coccineum. The sequence goes on along the minus strand of BQNB010004126.1, from coordinate 88,569 downwards.
CGTACTCTCTTAGACTATCAGTCTTTTGTTACAAGAACTGGTTGATGAGGGCCATAGGATTTTTTAGCAAAACCTACAGCTATCAACGGATTTGAGTAGACACACCAAAGCCGTTTGCAATGGTGAGCCAGACTCTTTCTTGGCTGTGAGCCATGGTGAGCTGAAAACCATTTGTCGTGCAGTGCAAGCACTAACACCAAAGATATACAACACTATACTATCAATAAAACTAACTAAGAGTACATTTTTTTTAAATAATAATACTAACGAAACTATTGAAAACAAACACCAACTAAGACACAAACTTACATAGAACAGTGCAAGAACAAACTCATAGATTCCCGAAAACCACATGAATCGTCTGAATAACTCCCAGCAACAACAACATCCCGACAGTATGAGGGTGGAACTGTGAGCCTGTGACGTAACATCCTTTCAAGCAGTGTAGCGCGGATCGGATAGAACTTGTCCACAAACATATACACAGTTTTCCCATTCGTTAAGTCCAGGACATGAACAGAGCTTTTGGGATACAACTTCCAGCTGCTCACAACCCATTCATCTTGTGTTCTCCAAAAGTCTTCCACGTCATCAGAATGAAGGGACTGACACAACAGATTGACATCCCTCCAGAGGTCTAAACCAACATCTACATCTGGGTTCAGCCGAAAATACCTATTCATCCGTCGACGTAAAAGAAGGAGATCCTCACGATAGACATGAGGTAGCAACTCTTTCAAGTAAGTGAAGCACTTTTGCCGCCTGTTTTCCTGATGGTAAACATGATAAGAAATATTACGAAGCGGACAACTCACAATCTCCCAATCTTTAAATCCACCATACGGAAGAGGGGGAATGTAATTTTCCATGTCTTCATCACTCTCGCTCTCAGAGCTGAAAAAGTCTTCAACCGGTCTATCCCATAGAATGTCATCTCCTCTCACCCCAATATGTTTACGACGAGACCGAGGGGGAGAGGAGGCATAATCAGAAACAGTTTCAACCTTAACCCGTGGATCTACAATCTCATCATCAGGGAGTTGGTCCACCACCACAACACCATGACCAGAGATAGACTGACCCCTAAAGATAATCTCAGCTAGCACTTCATCATCCGAGTCAGGGTCAGCAGCAACGCGAGACATACCTATCTGCTCGTCCTCATCACTATCCAAGAAAAACTCAGCAAGACCTCCTGATGTGGATTCAAACAGAACATCAATTGGTATGTGATCAGTAGAGACAGGTGACGGGGAAGAACTGTCAGTAGAATCTGCAAATGGTGAAACTCCACTCTCACGGTGTGAACCAGCAGAATCCATTGCTGCTGAAGCAGAGACAGTCGAGTCAGGAACACCAAATACACCACCAACAGAAGTGGGAGCATCAGAGCCAGACAAAGGAGGAGCTGAACCAGCAGGATGAAAACTACTACCACCAGCAGAATACATGATCACCAGCAGGAGTGTGGTAGCAGCAGGAACATGAGAAGGCTGTGAAGAAGCGCGTTCAACCCGTTGTCTTTTAGAAGGAGGCTCAGAAATAAGCAGCCATGGGTCAAAATAGTTATACTGAACACTCAATAAGCATCCTTTTCAGACGTCATGCACAATATTCTCGTACACCTTCACTCAACTGTTTGTTTAACATACCTTGACACTTTCATCGTGATAGTACCAATTATGAGCGTGCACACCACTGATTTTACACCAAGTTACGCATCTTAGTGTGACTCAGATTGCTTCAACGGCTACCCTGGAGAGCTCTGATAACGTAAATCGCTCAGGGCTCGCTTCTTCTTTCCTTACATAGCAGCATGACGCTACCAAAGTTTGCCTCGATTACATCCGCTCCTAACAACTCGCGTGCCAATGCAGGATTTGACCCAACTTGCATCATTAAATTCAACCAATCGGTTTCTGTCATACGCATCATAAGATCATCTAATTCCTTTTACAAGCTCTCAGAAACCCCACGCCGCCCCCAACACCGCCCCCCCCCCCCCCCCCACACCCCTCCCCCACCCCACCCCCACCCCCACCACCCCCACATTTGGTAATCCCCATTAAAAAATTTTATTTTTTTTTTTTTTTATTTTTTTATGTGTTTGTAAAAAAATATTTTTTAAAATTTTTTTTTTTCTTAGCTAAATCCTCAGCCCGTAACCTGTGAACCAAGCGCTCACTAGCTTGTTCTTCTTCTAAACGTTTCCTGGCTTGAGCATCTTCTGCAAGAAATTCAGCAGGAATATCCAATTCAGGCATAGGAGCCTTTCCTTTATCAGCAACAATAGAAGGACCAGCAGATTCAGAGATTGCTGCTTGAGGAAGAACAGCAGCAGAAAGGGGAGCATGAAACTGCGCAAAAGCTAAAGTATTAAACTCTGTTCTGGCACGTCGATAGACCGACCTCTTACGCCGAAGAGGAACCTCCGCCTCTTCCGAGTTCCTCCATATCCTCAGATTGAACAACCGTTTGATCGTGACCCAGAGCTTCAGATCCATACGTGATAATCCTCAGGTCAACATCATCCTGAATATCCAACATCCCCTCTGTGAGCAGGGGCTCACCCACAAGACGTGCTGTCTTCAACTGTTTAACCGTGCTTTCCACTTCTTTTACCGAGATACAAGTGTTCTAAATAGCCCCCCCTATGATTTTCTTTGAGGGTTCCCAGCTCAGTTCCAATGAGTCTATACGCCTCAATATAAAAAAGAATAAAAAAAAAAAATACCCTGTCAAGCTTTGCAGATAAACTTGTTAGTAGAGTAGGGTCCTCTGCCCTACCAGCAGCATCGGCTGTTGGGGTAGGAGCATCATCGGGCCCAACAGGTGACTCCTGATGGAATCCACCATGAATGGTGTCATCTTCCATGGAAACGAGATTATCAATGTCCGCAGGCTCAATATAGTTGTCAGGCCTAGGTGGGGGACCAAAGATAACGGGTTCCTCAAGGTCAGGGTCAACAAAATCAGAGGGTTTGGGCTGTGGACCAAAAATAATTGGTTCAAGGACATCAGGGTCCACATACCCAGCTGGTCTGGGTTCAGGGCCAAACACTAATGGCTCCTCAAAAATAAAGGTCTGAGCGGGCGGGGTAGGTGGAGACGCAGGCTCAGGAGTAGGACCCCTAGTGGGAGAATGTGTAGGAACAGAAGGCCATGGTCTCCAGTCAGTAAGAGGTGAGACAGGGTTAGGGACTACCCATTCTGTCTCAGGCTGCCTCTCCGGTGTGGGTTCCCTAACAGGGGAAACCGGAGGAGAGTGAGGTTCAGGGTGTGCCTCAGCTGTACTACCAGCAGCTGCATGGGCAGCAGCATTATCCTCATCAGCAGCATCGCCAGCAGCAGCAATGGCAAGCATGGGGGTGTCAAAGGCATTGGCTCACCCTCCCATTTAAATTTCATATTAGAAAACAGTTTCCGAGTAAAACCAAAAGTGGGTCGAGGGGTTCGGTCAGCTGTCTCTATGGCCACAAGCATTTGTAAAAACCTTGGGTACATTAAAAATTTATTCTTTTTAGTCTTAACATTCGCAATCATCCCTTCTAAAATAAATCGAGAAAAATTATATACCCTACCAGTCGATAAACAAATAAGGGCTGTGGCAATGGAACTTGGAAATTGATTCCAACTTCCAGCCTTAGGGCTCAGACAATGCATAAGTGTATGCACCAGAAATCTCCATTGAGGAGATAAATGGTGCTTAAGAAAAGTAAGGGTTCTATCTGTCGGATACCCAATAGCCCCCATACCCGCAAGAATATCATCAATTTGCATGTCAAAGATGCCATTGGCATCGTCAAGTTGTAACTGAGCCCTAATTAGAGACTCAGTCACGACCACCTCACGGCCGTCAATAGTTGCAACTAGGTCATGAGACCCAGCAGCATTTGGGCGAACTGTAGCTGTTGCCCAAAATTGTTTGACCAATGAGTCAAACACGACCGGAGGGTCATGAGTCAAAGCATACCTTAATGGAGAATGGTCCAAATAACTGAGGATATCAGTGAAGTCCTCGCATCCTGTTTCCCTTCCCAAGTAGGCGAGCTTGTTGTGGTCATCTGTAACACCCCCAAATTGGGTCGCAGCGGATTATGGGTCCGGGGCGTGTTACTTCTCAGATCAATAACACAAGATATATATAGAACGACCAAAAAAAGTCGTTTGAAAACGATACATTGGATTTAACAAAGTAATTGTTACATAAGCCCAAGCTTACTTGTTTCACTTGAACAAAATACAAAATTTTCAGCCCATAACAATAACAAAATGAAATGCGACAAAAATCTTTAATGCATGACATCATCCCAAAACCACCAATGTATCCATCGTACCTTGTGCTTATTGATCCCCTGAAAAACATTGCTTTAAAACGTCAACAATAATGTTGGTGAATTCATAGGTTTGATAAATCATATATTGTAGGACCACAAGATCTCCCAAGTGTATGATAATGCAACAGATGCAGATATCATATAAATGTAATTACGTTGCTCTAAGCTCATGACACTGAAGCTTGACGTATGTGAGTACCAAATTAATGGCCTCCATTGCCCGTGGTGATGTTCTAACCCGCAACATCCTATATTCGACATGGTATACGTTCGTTGTTCAGTGATAGCTAATCACCCGAACGGGGTTGTCAAACCCAATTCGATCTATTCATAACATTCGCGCTCGTATTAAACAGTTCATGATAATGGGCTCAGATGAGGTATTCGCTACTTAGGCAACATGTATCATAATATAAACCTAAACCACTTGTGTCCTAGTTTGTAAACATTGCATGTTTTTCACCCCAAAAACTTTGTAAAAACAAAAGCATGTAAAACGTGGGGCTATGAACTCACCTTGAGTTCTGATAATCCAAATATCGCAGATAAAGCGTCACGTAAGAGATTGAATGCAACCTAAATTATCATAGGTCGTATAAGTACCGAGTACTTATATTAACAACATTGAATATAATCTAATAGTCGTTACATCGTACTATCGTTCGGGCTATCATAATTAAAGAGGTCATGACATGACGTTCGAGGAGTTAGGACACTTTAAATCGTAAATCCAACAACTCGTCGAAACGCCATCCGAAGAGGCCTCATTATGAAACTCCCTAGTAATATAGTACTTTGATAACCACATAATATTCTATATATCTCAATCACACTAATAGTTTGAGTAAAAATTGTGTTTAAGAAGTTAAAACGTTATAATTACGTTTTAGCAAAACTGGCGTAACGTTTCAGCGTTTTAACCCGATTCTCCGTTTCTTATCCCTCTTATTCCGTATAAGACGAGTTATCATAATTTGACATTTTCCGTATTTTGACCCTCTGGTGAACAGTAACTTTTACTGTTCACATCAGACGTGAGCTTTATTAATACCGTATTTGTTGTCGTAAAACCCGTAAATGTCGTATTTTATTCGTTATAGCTCCGTTTTTAATGATTCTTTCGAGGACGTTCTCGTATTTGAAGTTTTTATATTTTATGAGGTTTACAAAAATATAACTTTCTGTCATGAATAGTAACTTTTATAAAAATAGTTTTATAAAAGTATTAATTGTCGTAAACTCGCGAAATTCATAACTCGTTCGTTATTAATTGAAAAATTACGATTCTTATCATTTTGGAATCCTAAAAATATGTATTATTTGTTAAAAATATCAATACTTGCTGTTTTATAATTTTTATAAAAATTTATTTACGACTTCGTTTATTAACGTTTAACTCGTTTTTAACGTATCTTTTTCGTTATTAATCCGTTTAATAAGTTTCTTACCTTTTCGGAATCGTCGTGAAATGTATTATCTTATAAAAATATATTATAAGTATATTTTTATACGATTTTGGACAGAATGTTTGCTTGAGTTTGTTAAGTCCATATATATCCTTGTTTTCATATTTTTCCACTTTTGTAAATTTCCCCAAGTCTTATATTTCATATATGTCATATGTGATACATATAATAAGAGTCCATGGTACCATAATAGTTCTCATATGTCCAAGTTTACCAAGTCCATATTATACTTTTAACCCTTAACTTTCATAATTAACCTTTTTTAACACAAGTTTATATTTAGTCGGCACTTTTACACTCAACCCATAAGTGTACAAGTGATATTCTTCCAACATGACTATATATTAGTGTCTAATAACATGATTAATAAGTTCATAATCAATATTACAATTCTTATGTATTTCTTTAACTTAAAACATCTTATGAACCTACGAAACCTAATAAATACATAACATTTTTACACCAAATAACTGATACAATATTTTCCCATCCGATTGATTCAACATGATGTAAGTAATAACACCACATGTATATAAGTGTGTAAAATGATCATTTCAAGTATATACTTCATTTTCATGAATAAAACCTAAATGGTGATTTAAGCTAACATAGAATAAACCTATGCATGAAAATGAATATTGTAAGAACATGAAGAGTTCAAGTAAACCTTATGAGGTATGATGATGATGATGTGCTAGTACTAAACCCTTGTTTAGCCACAAAAACCAAGCTTGCACTTAAGAAACCCTAGCTTTCCTTAATAGAACCCTAACTTTCTTTTACTTGAGAAATACTTAGAAATGGTGATTCAATGCTTGCAAATGCCTTAGTATATCTTAGAATAGGTGTATATAGAAGTGTATGGATTGTAGAAAATTTTGTATGGATTGTGTATGGTGAAGGGTTTGAGCCGTGGGCTATATTGAGCCAAAAGAGAGGATTGTGTTTGATTTCTAGTTAAGAGTTTAAGCATGTGTGTTCATTTATCAAGTGTACATGTATATAGGATGCATATCTAGTCAAGGGGACATGGAATGGTTCAAGGGATGGGTCAAAGTCTTAGGTATGGCCATAGCATGGTCTTTGGTCAAGGTATGGTAGGTATGGTGAAGTAATAAAGAAGCATGGTGTCTTTTGACCAAAGGTGTAAGACTTTTTGATATATAACTTGTATATTTGGCCAATATTTCGGCATATACAAGGTATAGATGATATATTTTGCAACTTTTATGTATTGGGTATAAAAGCGGGTATTTGTTGAAGCGTAGGAAAGTTTTTGTGGTTCCGGGAGTGCCTAAACGCAATTTATCGCGAAACCGATACAGGGTGTTTTTATTTTTTTTTTCCCACTTTTTTTTTTTTAAACCGTATCCGATAAAAATAAAATGAACAAAGTTAATAATTATCCTCAAAATAATTATATAACCTTTTCTTGATGTAAACATTTAATTGTTTGGTGCCCGTTTACATTGAACGTTAATTTTTGGCATACGCGATTTAACTTAACGTTTGCAATTTAAAGCAAACACGTACAATACTAACAATAAATAAGTCATTTATTGCATGTCGTCAAAGACTTAAAACACAGGTTGTTATAGCCTTCCCTCCGTTAAACGAGCCTTGTTCCTCAAGGCTCACAATGCAGATCTTGACGAACGTGTGGTCTTGGTGGAGAGGATGTGATATTCCTTCTTGAATTTGGTCTTCACTCTCCCAAACGTGTACTCTAGGACCTCTCCCTTGGAGTTCCATCGAACTTTAAGCAATGGAATCCGACTTCGCTTTAACCGTTTAACTTCACGGCCCACTATTTCTACCGGTTCCTCAACAAAATGAAGCTTGTCATCCAAATGAAGTCCATCTAACGGAACGGCTATGGTTCACTCGCAGACACTTTTTCAGATAGATACATGAAACGTATTATGAACTCTGCTAACTCATCTGAAGTTCTAGGCTTGTAAGCAACATCTCCAATTCTTTCTATCACCTTAAAAGGTCAACAACCTAGGTTTAAACCTTCCCTCCGTTTGCCAAAAGTACGACCCCTTTCCAAGGCGAGAACCTTAATCATGCCTTTGACCCCAGACTGGAATCCATTGGTTATTACGCTTCAAGTCAGCGTAACACTTCTGGTCGATCCACGAGCATCTTGCATCCTTTGTTTTGACTGGATGATTTTCTCAGTGGTCTCTTGAATTAGTTCTGGACCGAGTATTTGAGCTTCTCCAACTTCAGTCCAACAAACAGGTTGCACGACACTGAAACTATTCCGACCATAAAGTCTTCGGAATGGTCGCGGCCTGATGCAAGCTGTGATAGCTATTTTATATGAGAACCCTACCAATTGGCAAATGGTGAACCTCTACCTTTCCAAAGTCGATTGCACAGCAGTAGCATATCTTCGAGATTTGAATGGTTCCTCTACTTTCCCCCTTCTGTTTTAGATGGTACGCAGTACTCATATCCAAATTTGTACCCAAAGCGTTCTAAAGTGGAACCTCCAGAAATTGGATGCAAATCTCGGGGCCGATCACAATGGATTGAGACGGGGTATCCCATGCTCGTGACCACCCTCCTTTAGGAACTAATCTGCAATTTATCCAAATAATCGTCTCCCTCAATGGTGTGAAGATCGCAGACTTGAGTGAGTCGGTCAAACGAACACCCCAATTGTAATCTAGCCTTGACACACTCTTAGGAAGCTTCGTGACAAAATCCATGGTATGTTTATCCCACTTCCATTCTGTGTATCTCTTGGTTGTACCAACAATCCTGATGCCTTTGATGTTCGAACCTGACCTTAGCAAGTCACACACTTTGTTAACATATGTGGCTATGTCGGCTTTCAGTTGGGCCACCAATAAAACTTCTTCAATGTCTTGAGTATATATTTTGTCGGAACCCGGAGAATAGAGAATTTTTGATTATTTTTAATGGGGGGATTCGTGCGATGATCACAGACCGCAATCGCCATAACAAGGTAACCAACTCCTGCCATTGTGAGCACAGGGTCCATCCGCCCGTGGTTCCAACTTTTTGTTCTCTAATAGCTTCGGAAAATTTAGAAAAAGAATTTTCAATCACCATTCCCCAACCGTCTTCACCTTAATGTTCCTCAAGGGTCCTCGGGTTTTCGCGGCTACGGTCGAGCATTTAAAGATCTGTTATGGAAGGTCCCAAACTAATAGTCATAACCAGGCTCCGAAACTCTTAGCGGGTGGTTCTCGTTCTTTCCTTCTTAAAGCACCAGCAACGACATTTGCCTTTCCCCGGGTATAAACATATCGCAATCGTAATCACTAGCAATCTAAACCATCAGCGTTGCCTCATGTTCAACTCTTTTTGATCTTAAATGGTTGTATAACTTTTTGTGATTCGGTATATGAACACCGGTACACTTAGTTCCATATAATAATGTCTCCAGATCTAAAAAGCGAACACCACTGCACAAGTTCTAAATCATGAGTCGTGATAGTTTTTTCCATGAATCTTTCAACTGTCGTGAAGCATAAAAACACTTTTTCTCTCTGCATCAAATCACCACAGCGCCCAAACACTTCTTCGAAGCGTCCGCAGTATGCGATGAAATCATCGCGTTCCTTATCAGGTAATCAAGGATGGTGCACTGCACAACTTTAGCTTTAAACAGTTGAAAAGCTGCTTTTGTTTACGCCCCATTCATACTTAACCTTCTTTTGGGTGAGCTGGGTCATAGGTTTGGTCGAGTTTTTTGAAAACGCCTTCAATAAAACGTCGATAGTATCTCAGCAAGACCTAAAAATTGATGAATCTCCGCTGGTGACATGTGATGAGATGTCCAATCTTTAATTGATTCAATCTTGGCTGGATCCACATGAATTCCTTCACTATCGATCACAATGTTCCTAAGCTGAACCTTAGGAATACTAAAATTTCACATTTGGAAAACTGGCATACATTCTTCCTTCTTAAGCAATTCCCAAATCTGCTTAAGGTTTTCTTCGTGTTTCTTTCTATATTCTTCGAATATACAGAAGTCGTCAATCAAAGACACACACATTTATCCAGGTATGGATTGCAAACCCGATTCATAAGGTGTCCATGAATATGGCAGATGGCTTTTGTCAAACCAAACCAAAAAGGGCAATAACTTGCAAATTCGTAATGTCCAGAACAGTTCTGAAGGCAGTCCTTCGGATGTCTATCCTTCTCGAACACCTCAATTGTGATAAGCAACGCTTAGGTCGATTTTTGAAGTAAACACCACGACCCTTGGAGCAGATCAAATAACTTAATCAATTCTTTGTTTCTTGGGAGGGGAATAACAGTTCATTCACCGGGTTTAGTTTATTATATATCAATTCCTGTAATGATCGATCATCATCCGGAATGACCGTCTTTCTTTTTGTGACAACAAGACCGAGCTCTCCCCCAGGTGAGGAACTGTCTTATAAAGCCTTTGTCAGATAGTTTCATACAGGTGCACAGATAACTCCTTCAATTCAGCAAAGGCGCCGAAGTTCGATAAGAGTACCCGTGCTAACAGGTGCAGCACCAGGTACAAAATCAATTGAAACCCACTTGTCGAGGTCGAGGAAGACCCCAAGTTTTCAGAAAATACTTTAGGAAAGTATTTGAAACTATTGAGAACGTCCTCAAGTCGCTTCTTCTCCGACTTTCCAATCTCATTTGTAGTATCATGTGCCAGAAAGATAGGAAATCCTTTTTCCATGTACTTCAGCGTTTTAGTGCAAGAAATGATGTTTAATCGTGTCACGCTTCCTTGAGTACTTCCGTCACCGTGTATGATTAAGGTTTTATTTCTCCAGGGAAATGTGCGAAACAATCTTCTCAGCACACAGAATGACCCGCCTTGGTATTATCGCCAACCAATTCCATACCGATATAGCATCAAAACTACCAAGTTCTACAAGGCATTAATTTAAATGTTGAATTGGTGGTTTCGGAAGTTTAATGTGCAACTCCTAAAGACTAGTGTTTTTAACCCAATTTTCTCCCGGTCAGCTAGTTCGACACATAATAATGAGCTAGGGTAGTAGGTGCGTGATGTCAATTTGGGAGCTAAATGTATTTAGAACACAAAACTTCGATCGCACACCCCTTATCAAACAAGAATATAAGCAAAGCGTTGTTTAGAGAAAACGGACCCGCACGACGTTGTCTGGGAGTGCCCCCGGCATTTCCTACTCATACACTTTCGCTAGGGCCCATGTCATTTACCAGCTATGATTTCAATTCCCAACGGTTCCGTTGTTGATTCTTCCATTCTGGGACAATCCTTTCTGAAGTGTCCCCCTGAGCTCCGCACATCAAAACAAGTAGGTTTCTGCCTCCGATCTGGTGCCCCTCTGTTGTTGATATGTTGTTGCAATTCTCGTACACCCTACAGTCCACGACGATGTGACTCGTGGACTTTGTGTGCCATTTATAGCACTTTGGAGGCCCACGGACCTTCATAGAATAGTAATTACACTTGGAACAACAGAGGTTTAGTACCCGGCGTATGATTTTCCCTTCACTATTGCCTTGCAGTGTAGGCCTGCATGTGTTCTTTGCCTCATTATTTTGTTATTGTTTTGATTCAGATTGATCGTCGGGAAGTGTTATCAAACTTCCTCTTAGATTTTCCACAGCTGTCTTATCCGCCATGGTACTATACTACTTGACCCTCATTGTCCCTACAGTTCGTTGCCAACATTCAGATAGCCGGTGTGAAGTTCTATGCAGCGATAAAACCACGCGTCTAAGTCACATTTGTGGCAAGTTGCACAAGAAGGTTTGGATATCCGCAGGAGATATTGTTCTTGTTTGTGTTCGTGATTATCAGGATACTAAGGCGGATATAGTACATAGGTATTACCACCATGAGGCCAGGTCACTGAAAGCGTATGGTGAGTTGCCTGAATGTATGACCTGGTGGACTTGATGACGGAGATGAAGATGGAGATGATTGTGTCGAGTTTGCGGAAGGTGAAGATTTCGTTGATAATATCTAGGGTTTAAATTAGTTTACTTGTTCTTTTTAACGATTTGTTTGTTTCGTATATTTGAGGGTTTTTAGAATTATATTTGTTTTAATTGTGTGTTCTTTCGTGCTCGATTACACACTGTGCTTATCGTTTACTTTTGTTTGTGAGAAAATATTGGTTATCAAAAGTCTTGTTGATTTAGCAAAATTTGATGGTTTTGGTTTTTTAACATGAACGTGTTCAAGAACTATTTTCTGTCTTGTTTCGGAATGAGACCATTGTGCATGTCTAAATCAATATGCCTGTATTTATTGCTTACTCGTGGGATAAAAAATAAAATAAATTTTGTTCGTGTATTATGATCTAACAGCGACGACGTACTTGTCCATCCGCCTATGTGTTTGGGCGAGCCTTCTCGTGATTTTGGAAATATTTTCTCGTTCGCAAAGACTACTTGTTACTTTCTTTGTTATACAATATATTAAAGACACTGCCGTAGCTAGGCTAAGCACTACTAGAAAGTTGACTTTCACTGACGGACAATTTTCTGTCGCTAATTACCGACGGCTTTCCGACGCCATACCGACAACCATTCATATTCACCTATCCAGTGTTTTATTTTAAACATATGGGTCGGTAATCCGCCGTAAACAAAGCAAATATATATCTGGTAATATTTTATATGAAGCAAATCCTCTTCTTTTTTTCCGTTCCCTCTATCTTTTCCCTCTAACACCCAAATCAGATTTAACTATTATATTTTCCCCTAAAGTATCAAAACCCAAAATCACATTGAACTAATTCCCTATAATCAACAAGATGCGATTGTGCCCTAAAGTATTCAAATCACGATTCGATCTAAAACAAATTCCATTTAATCAAGTAAGTTTCCATCACATTCAAACTACAATTCGATTTTGCCCTAATTTCATTATGTTATCTTATTTTGCCCTAATTTCACCTAATTTTGAATGTATTATTTTGCCCTAATTTCATTGTGAATGGAATATGTTGTTACAATTTCGTGTTTTGATACTGATTATGAAGTTCTGATCGGATTTGTTTTCGCGGTTTCATTGTGAATGTATCTGATTATGTGAGTGTGTGAGTGTGAGTGTGATTATGATGTTTGAAGTTGTGAATGGATTATGTTGTTATGGTTAGAGTGTTTGGCTGATTGACGGGTTTTGACTTCTGTTAATACCAAGTTTCTAGATAGATCTTCAGTCAACACAAGAAAGATTGAGTAACAGCAAAAACAAAGTAAGTAGCGAGCAACAACAAAGCATCAGAAAACTAGAGAAAACCACACAGCAGTCAAAGAACCACATGAACTCGATAACATCAAAATCAAATGAGGCAGCAAAATCTTAAATCAGCAACTTCCAGTTCTTTGCAGCAAACAGCACCATTGACAAGTATTACATCAAAATCAAAAAATATTATGTCTATTCTTCATCAAGTTCCAGTTGTGTTTAACGTCCTGTGAGAGGTGAATTCATTGAAAATGTAAATTGGATTTGATGTCTCTTTACCCAGTTAGAGGCCATTTAACTCTGAGTAGTCAGTTCTTTGGCCACCAAAAGGTGTATGGTCCAAGGTCAAACTGAGATACATTTCAACTCTCATTACTTGAAACATTTGGTGAGTTGAATACCATATGGTTTTTGGGCAAACCATTACAAACCATCAATGGATTTGAATGCCTTTACCGGTAGCCCATTTGCTTCAGGGCAAGTCAATCCTATGGCACCTAAAAAAGGTAAATTCCATGGTGGTACTTTGATAACCCATTGTCAACTCTTTGTACAGGAAACATGGTGAGTTGATGATACCATCCACTTTTTTGGTAAAGTGTCAACCATCTAATATGAGATTTCAATGTCTTTACCATAACCATAATCTATGGACTAATCCAACTCTTCACTTAGACAAGCATGGTGATGTGAAAAACCATTACAATTATTTTAGTAAATTGTCAACTATACACGGATTTGAGAAGTCTTTACCAGGAGCCGTTTGCTCCTGGACTAGCCATTTTTCATCCCAACAGGAATATGGAAAATGAATACCATCCAGGTTTTGGTAACCTGGCAACCATCAACGGATTTGAGTTACACACCAAAGCCGTTTGCAATGGTGAGCCAGACTCTTTCTTGGCTGTTAGCCATGGTTAGCTGAAAACCATTTGTCGTGCAGTGCAAGCACTAACACCAAAGTGATACAACAATATACGATCAATACAACTAACTAAGAGTTTTTTTTTTTTTAATAAGAATACTAACGAAACTATTGAAAACAAATATCAACAAAGTCACAAACTTACATAGGAACAGATGCAAGACACTCATAGGATTCCCGTAAACCAGCTTGAATCGTCTGAATCACACTCCCAGCAACAACAATATCTCGACAGTATGAGGGTGGAACTGTGAGCCTGTGGCGTAACATCCGTTCAAGCAGTGAAGCCCGGATAGGATAGACCTTGTCCACAAACATATAAACAGTTTTCCCATGCGTTAAGTCCAAGACATGAACAGAGCTCTTGGGATACAATTTCCAGCTGCTCACACGACACCATCATCTTGTGTTATCTAAAAATCTTCCACATCATCAGAATGAAGGGACTGTACACAATCATAAGCAGATTGACCGGCTCTCCAAAGGTCTAAAAAAACCCAACAGCCTACATCTGGGTTCAGTCAGAAAACACCTATTCATTCATCCGTCGACGTAACAGAAGGAGATCCTCACGATAGACATGAGGGAGCAACTCTTTCAAGTAGAAAAAGGACTTTTGCCGTCGATTCTCCTGATAATAAACATGATAATAACTGTTACGTAGCGGACAGATCACCATCTCCCAATCTTTAAATGCACCATATGGAAGTGGAGGAATATAAGTCGCCATATCATCATCACTCTCACTCTCAGAACTGAAGAAATCTTCAACTGGTTTATCCCATAAAGAGTCATCACTTCTCACCCCACGATGTTTACGACGAGACCGAGGAGGAGAAGCAGTAGAGTCAGGAATAGTTTCAACCTTTACCCGTGGGTCAACAAGCCTCATCATAGATCTTGGTCCACAATCACAACACGAGCACCAGAAATATACTTACCCCGAAAGAGAATTTCAGCAAGCACTTCGTCATCTGAGTCAGGGTCAACAGCAACTCGTGACAGACCAATCTGCGCGTCCGCATTACTTGGAAGGAAAAAGTCATTAATACCCCCTGATGTGGATTCAAACAGAACATCAAGTGGTACGTGATCAGTAGAGACAGGTGGTGGGGAAGAGCTATCAGAAGAATCCGCAAATGGTGAAACTCCACTCTCACGGTGTGAACCAGCAGAATCCATGCTGCGGATTGGGGGACAGTAAATCAGGAACATCAAATACACCACCAGCAGAAGTGGGAGCAGCAGAGCCAGATAAAGGAGGAGCTGAACCAGCAGGGATGAAGCACTACTACCACCAGCAGGAATCATGAAACATCACAGGTTGTGTGTGGCAGCCAGGAACATAGAAGGCTGGAAGAAGCGTGTGTCAATTTACACCCCGTGTCTTGTTTAAACGGCGCTCAGTAATGACAGGCTTGGGTCGAAAAAGGTTGTACTGAGCACTCAACAAGCGATCCTTTTCAAGACGTCGGCAGATATACTCGTACTCTTCAATCAGCTGTTGGTTGGTCATAGCCTTGACAGCGGTCATTGTGATTGTACCATTATGCGCTGCACACCATTGATTTTTAACTAAGTTGCGCATCATCTGCTTGACCTCAGATTGCTTCAACGGCTTACCCTTCAGCGCTCGATAACGTAAATCTGCCAAGGCTCGCTTTTTCCGTTCCTTGATAGCAGTCATACGCTCAATAAAGTTTGCCTCGGTTACATCCGCTCCCAGCAGCTCGCGTGCCAACAGAATTTGAACCAACTTGCATCATCAAATTCAGCCATCGGTTTCTGTCATAACCATCATGAGTCACTAATTCCTTGGCACGCTCTTCAGAACACAGGTGGGCAAAGTCCTGCCTGAACCAAATCCTCCAGTTTGTAACCGCAGAACACAGACGCTCACTACTTTGCTTACCTCAGAGCGTTGCCTGGCCTGTGCATCCTCTGCAAGAAACTCAGCAGGGATCTCCAAATCAGGCATGGGAGCCTTTCCCTTATCAGCACCAACAGACGGACCAGCAGATTCAGAGATATCCGCTTGAGGAAGAACATCAGTAGAGAGAGGAGCATGAAACTGCGCAAAGGCTGAAGTATGAAACTCTGTCCTGGCGCGGCGATGAGCAGACCTCTTACGCCTCAGAGGAACCTCCTCCTCTTCGCGTTCCTCTATATCCTCAGAGGGAACTACAGGTTGATCGTGCCCTAGAGCTTCAGATGCCATACGTGATAATCCCTGCAAGGGTCAACATCCCCTGAATAGTCACATCCCCTCTGTGGCAGGGCTCTCCCACAAAACGGCTTTCATCAACTGTTTAACCTTTCGTTCCACAGTCTTGAACGCGAGATACAAGTGTCAAAATAGCTCCCCCCATGATTTTCTTTGAGGTTCCCAGCTCTGTTTCCAATGAGTCTATACGCCCCAAACACCTGTCAAGCTTGGCAGATAAACTCGTTAGTAGAGTAGGGTCCTCTGCCCTACCAGTCACATCGCTGTGTGGTGTATGAGCAGCATTGGCCCACCAGTGACTGCCACCATGGAATCTATCATGAGTGGTGTCACTTCCATGGATTATCAAGTCCTCAGCCTCACGATAGGTGTCAGGCCGAATTGGGACAAAGATGCCAGGGTTCCCCAAGGTTAGGGTCAACAAAATCAAGGGTCCTGGGCTGTGACCAAAAAATAATTGAGTCAATATCATCATCAGGGTCCACATACCCAGCTGGTCGAGGTTCAGGGCCAAAAGCTAAGGGCTCCTCAAAGATAAAGGTCTGAGTGGGCGGGTTAGGTGGAGACGCAGGCTCATGGGTAGAATCCCGAATGGGAGAATGTGCAGGGACAGAAGGCCAAGGTCTCCAGTCAGCAACAGGTGAGACAGGGTTAGGGATTACCCATTCTGTCTCAGGCTGCCTCTCCGGTGTGAGTTCCCTAACAGGGGAAACCGAGGAGAGAGAGGGCCAGGATGTGCCTCAGCTGAACTACCAGCAGCTTCATGGGCAGCAGCATTGTCCTCAGCAGCATCGCCAGCAGCAGCAATGGCAAGCATGGGTGGTGTCAAAGGTATTTCCTCACCCTCCCATTTAAATTTCATATTAGAAAACAGTTTCCGAGTAAAACCAAAAGTGGGTCGAGGGGTTCGGTCAGCTGTCTCGATAGCCACAATCATTTGTAAAAATCGTGGGTACATTAAAAATTTATTCTTTGTAGCCTTAACATTCGCAATCATCCCTTCTAAGATAAAGCGAGAGAAATTATATTCCCGACCAGTCGACAAACAAATAAGGGCTGTAGCAATGGAACTAGGAAATTGATTCCAACTTCCAGACTTAGGGCTCAGACAGTGCAGAAGTGTGTGCACCAGAAATCTCCATTGAGGAGATAAATGGTGCTTAAGAAAGGTAAGAGCCCGATCCGTCGGATACCCAATGACCCTCATACCTTCAAGAATATCACTATTGGGCATGGCAACAATGCCATTGGCATCTTCAAAGCGTAACTGAGTCCTAATGAGAGACTCAGTCACGACCACCGCACGGCCGTCAATAGTGGCGACTAGGTCATGAGACCCAGCAGCATTTGGGCGAACAACAGCTGTTGCCCAAAATTGTTTGACCAATGAGTCAAACACGACCGGAGGGTCATGTGTTAAAGCGTACCTTAATGGAGAGTGGTCCACATAGCTGAGGATATCTCCGAAGTCCTCGGAACCTTTTTCCCTTCCCAAGTAGGCGATTCTGTTGTGATCATCTTTGTACTGGAGTGCCGCCATTGTTGATTAATGAAGTTAGGTTGAAGAAACAGAGTATTCGGAGGCAAATGATTTTGGTGTATGTGTGTGGGAAAGATGAAAAATTGATGTGGGATGAATTAGGTTAATTGTGTCCAATGTGTGAAAAGTTAACCTTTTAATTTGATTGGTACAATTTTAACCTTGGAAGTTGAAGTAATTGAGTGAAAAATCAACTTGTCCGCCGCTTTTGCAGGCAAGTGGTGACCGCCAAGCGCCGTATAATTGAAATTTAAAACGAAAACTATGCAACTTGCATTTTTTAAGACCAGCAGGTAGAAAGTCAACCAGTAGTAACAAGTCTTTAAAAAATCAGCAGAAACAAGTCAAACAGCAGAATTGGTATGTGAGCAGCACAAACTAATCAGGCAGCAGTTACATTGTTACACCAGCAGGAATGGAGACTACCAGCAGAATCCAAGTGACTAGTGGCATAGACCAACCAACCAGCAATATCAAGCTGAGCACAGCAGAAACATGTTACTACCAGCAGAAATAAGTCAGCCAGCAGGAACATGATACCACCAGCACAAACCAGTCCAGCAGCATGAATAGATGTATTGGCAGCATAAACAACTCCAGCAGCATAAATTCAGCCAGCAGAAAGAGTCATCCAACAGCAGAAACCATGCACACAGCAGGAACATACACCCTATCAGCATAAATGAATCCACCAGCAGAAGTATGACCACCATCATGTACACGGAAGCAGCAGCAGAATCCATAGCTACCAGCAGAAACAGAGCAACCAGCAGAAAGGATAACTACCAGCAGAACCATAGTGCGACCAGCAGAAACCAATCGTCCAGCAGAAAGGATAACTACCAGCAGAAACATAGTACAACCAGCAGAAACCAATCGTCCAGCAGAAAGGATAACTACCAGCAGAAACATAGTACAACCAGCAGAAACCAATCGTCCAGCAGAAAGGATAACTACCAGCAGCACCATAGTACGACCAGCAGAAACCAATCGTCCAGCAGAAAGGATAACTACCAGCAGCACCATAGTGCGACATACTAGCAAAACAATGACCAGCAGAAAGGATAACTACCAGCAGAACCATAGTGCGACCAGCAGAAACCAATCGTCCAGCAGAAAGGATAACTACCAGCAGCAACATTGACGACCTGCAATCACAGGAAAATAATATCCCACAAAACAACATATCCACCTGCAAGAAAGTTAGAATATACAAATATACAACAACAAGCCTCCCCTTAGGCTTATACCTCCCCTCAATTCACGAAAGAGGGATTCACCATCCCAATATGGACCACCAGATACTCAAATCTTGGTCCATCAAATGCCTTGGTCAGTAAATCAGCCACATTCTCATCGGTGTGAATTTTCAGCACCTGTATCAAGTTCTTCTCATTGGCATCCCTTATAAAGTGATGCCTAATCTCAATATGCTTGGTCCTCTGATGAAAAACAGGGTTCTTCACAATGCATATGGTGCTCTGGTTATCTATGAAGATTTTGGTATTCATGAAGTTGAATCCATAATCCAGCAACTGGTTCTGAATCCAGAGTACCTGTGCACAGCAGCTAGCAGCAGCAACATACTCGGCTTCTGTAGAAGAAGTAGCCACAATAGTCTGCTTCTTGCACTGCCATGAAATTAACCGTCTGCCCAGAAATTGACATCCACCTGTAGTGGATTTCCGGTCACCATGAGAACCAGCATAATCACTGTCACTGTAGGCTTCCAACTGAAAGGGAGAATCTTTAGGGTACCACAAGCCGAGTTTTGGTTGCCCTTTTAGATACTTGAAAATTTTCTTGAACCGCATCAGATGAGAAGTCAGTGGAGTAACTGATGTTTTGGAACAACACTAACTGCAAACATGATGTCAGTTTGAAGCTGTGAGATACATAAGTGAACCAATCATTGATCTGTACAAATGTACATTAACTAGAGGATCAGTTTCATCTTTCAATTTGGTCTTAGCAGCTTCATAGGGTGTTGTTGCAGTTCTTACAGATTCCATGTCGAACTTAGTAAGCATGTCTTTAACATACTTGTCTTGGCTGATAAAAATACCATCAGGCAACTGTTTCACCTGTAGACCTAAGAAGAAAGTCATCTCTCCCATAGCACTCATTTCAAATTCACCTTTCATCAACACCTCAAATTCATCACACCAGGCTTTATTGGTTGACCCAAAGATGATGTCATCCACATAAACCTGGACCAAAAGTATATCCCTGGAATCTTTCTTGATGAACAATGTCTTGTCAATAGTACCTCTTCTGTAATTGTGTTGTAACAGAAAAGCAGACAATCGTGCATACCAGGCTCGAGGTGCTTGATGAAGTCCATACAGAGCTTTAACCACTCTGTAGACATGCTTTGGGAAGTAAGGATCTTCAAAGCCTTTAGGCTGAGTGACATACACTTCTTCTTCAATTTCTCCATAGAGAAAGGCACTCTTAACATCCAGCTGATATACCAGAAAGCCCATGTAAGAAGCAAAAGCCAAAAACAGTCTGATTGCCTCTATTCTGGCCACTGGTGCAAATACCTCATCATAATCAATGCCCTCCTCTTGTCGGTGTCCCTGAGCAACCAACCTCGCTTTATTCCTAACAACAATTCCTCTGGCATCCCTCTTGTTTTTCAAAATCCATTTTGTCCCTATTGCATGTTTGCCAGCAGGTAAAGGGACAAGTTTCCATACTTGCTGGTTAATGAACTGTTGCATCTCTTCTTGCATAGCATCACCCAATCCAGTATCCTCAAGATGCTTTAGCTAACTAGTTGGATCTAAACTGAGAAAGGAAGCAAGCAGACAGACAATGAAGTTGGTCTGTATGATTGGTCCTTTGTTGATCTTGAATATATCCAATGAAAGCACTTTCACCAAACTTGGATTTTTGAGCTCTGCTTCTTGTCAGAACTGGAGACGCAAGATCACCTAGAATCTGAGACTGAGGATGAATTGTGTTCACCCTTTTTGTAGGAACTGGATTCACTTCCACAGCAGGTGCTAAATTTGTAAGAGTAGCACGAAAATCATCATCATAAGAGGAAGATGTGAAAATGCCAGAAGAGAATTGATCCTTGCTCACATCAGAAGGAACTGGAAATCGTTTAAGTTTTTCAACTCGAAGCCCAAAGATTTTACCAGGAGGAAGTTAGACCATCAGACATGTACAGGAATGAAGTCAGCAGAAACAGATGTACTGACAGCAGGATCACCCAGAGCAGCAGGATCATCACAACCAGCAGGTTGAAAATGACCAGCATGATGACTACCAGCAGGATCGCTACCAACAGAAGTACTACCAGCAGAAACACCACCAGCAGAACCAATGCCAGCAGGATCCCTATCAGCAGAAACACTTTGGTTTCGAATTTCAGTTTCAGCTTGACTTAGTATTTCGCAAGTTTGCTTGTGAGAACAAATAACAAATCGACCAGCTGCGTCCTTAGACATTCATACTCTTGTCTTTGAAGCTTAGCAAGCTCTTCTGCATAATCTGCATTGCGTTCCATAATACTAGGACCATTGCTGGAGGAAGGACCTGCAAAGCTGTTAGAAGGAAATGAAGGAACCACTATCACTTGTTCCTCCACGTCTGAATTGGAGTCTTGATTCTTGGGTACCTGTAGGTATAGTATAGTCTCTTGTGTACCTGCAGGTGGTCAGTTTTAAAACGAGTAAAACCTAATACTCAGTTAATAGCAAGGGTCAAAGTACCACTCATGACCTTCCCTGGAACATTGGTTTATCCTTCTAAAAATCTCAGAATTCCAAGGTTTCCTCTACCCTCTTGTTTTGATAAATTATAAACCCTATAGGCCTTGCTATTAGGAGCATAACCAACAAGATAACCTTCATCAGCTTTGGCCCTCAAATTTCCCCAAAATGGTCGCTTGTATTAGGATAGTTTACTTGAGTCACCAAAAGGTTTAAGATGACCTATCTGGAGGAACCTTTTCCATATAGCAAAATGATAAGGTGTTTTATTATGGGGATTAGTAATAGATACCCGATTAAAACATACAAGCCCGTTGCTAACAGCCTCAGACCAAAACATGGTATAATTAGAGTCAGGCAACATGGTTATCTAGCAGCCTCTATAAGAGTCCTGTTTTCCTCTCAGCAACCCCATTCTGTTTTGTGGGGTTTCTGGATTACTATAGTCCCTCTAATTCCCTTTTCCCCACAGAGTTCTATTAGTTTGCATTTTGAACTCTGTCCCATTATCACACCTATTCCTTTAACCTTTTATTTAGCTGGTTTTCTAATAAAGGCATAAAATCTTTAAGGACAAAAAATGTTTTCAATCCATAATTACCCAAATTGAAAGTCCAAGTAACCTCTAAAGTCATCAGTAACCACCCAGAGTAGTATTCTGGTCAATACTACCTGATATTTGTAGACCAAAAAGTCCATATGTCGCAATCAGAGGTTCACTATTGAGTCTCACACATGAAATAGACGTTGTAAAGAAGTCCATAGTGCTTTCCTTTGTTGCAGGCAACACAAGTTGTGTTCATGGTAAACACTTTGAGAGGTAACCCATCAACCAGACCTTCCTTAGCTAACTTGTTGATAGTTTTGAAGTTCACATGAGCCATCCTTCTGTGCCATCTGGTGGATTCATCCAAGGATGCTTTTGCTACTAAACAAGTAACCTTTTGTTCTGGTTGCAGGTCTGAGATTCGAAATGTGTAGAGATCATGTTCCCTAGGAATTCTGAGTACCACCTGATTTTTATCAGGTAATTGGAATTCCTCTGAAAGCACCAAACAAGCAGTGTCTGTGAAGAGAACTTTGTTCTTTTTATCACAAATTTGTGATACAGAGAACAAGTTAAAGTGCTGCAGCTCTTCAACATAGTAGACATTTTCAAAGTCAAGCTTTGAAGTCCGTATGGTGCCTTTTCCTGATATTCTACCATCTCCACCTCCAAATTTAACAATGCCTCCCTTGATCTGCACAAAATCATCAAGCTTTTCCTTGTTTCCTGTCATACTTCTTGAGCAACCACTGTCAACTATACCTATGTCATTCCTGTCATACTCCAAATTTAACTTACATGTGTTTCCTCTACGTCAGACTTATATGAGGTGGGCATATAAGTTCCAATATGGATGTGAAAAAGAGGGGGGGGGGAAAGACCCATAACTTACCTGTGTTTCCTCTATGTCAGACTTGTATGGGGTGGGCATATAAGTTCCAGTGATGGAGGGAGGAACTGCATGCATCTCCCCAGCCTTGACAAACCATGAGTAAAGAGGTTTAACCTCCTCAACAGGTTCTGGGTACATGACACTAGGTGTAGACAAATCAAACACTTCGTCTTTTCCAAAGTACTCTTTAAATCCTAGACCAATTTTAGTTCTTGTAGACATAGAGCTATTTATCAACTTTTTCAAGTTCTTGGAAGACTCCTTCCACTTTTCAAATCTAGCTAATGTCGCTTCAAACTTAACTTCCCATTCTTTCTTTTCTTTTTGTGCCTGATCATGTAATTTTTCAGTATAACTCAGTGTGTTAGTGGTGTTTTCTAGATTAGCAGATAAAACCCTAATCTTTTCTTCTAATGCAATCTGAGTTTTATGGTACCAATCTTTTTGTGATTCTAATGTTTTAACAGCATTCTGATATGCCTGAACTTTAATGTAACAATCATTATACAATCTATCAAGATTATTATACATATTATTAAGATCATTAATTTTAGAATCACAACCAAGGGGACAATTTTGTACCTTAGGAGAAATCCCCATCATAGCAAACTCAGCAGCAACATCAGAAACACCAGCACCACCATTATCAGCATGAAGTCTAGCCATCATCCCATATACCTTCTCAATGTCACCAGTCTTGTTTTCTACCGCATGATCCGACCAATTTACCATGGAATCAACTGAGACCAAAGCTTTTGGTTCGTCTGTCTTAACTTCTGTGACCTTAAAGGCAGAATACCTAGCCTTATCATCAACTGTCTTCACATTACACTCCCTAGCAAAATGTCCCAATTGAAGACATTTGTAGCATCTAACCTTCCTTCTGTCAAATCTGGCAGGTTGCTTATTGTTGTAGTTCATCTTTCGTCCTGCCTTCTTCTCAAACCTGTTAATCCTCAAGGAGAGCATAGCCATTTGCCACTTTAAGTCCAATTCTTCCATCTCTAACTGATCAACCTGGTCAAAGTCTTCATAGATCATATCTTGATCTGGTTCATTCTCAGCAACAAAAGAATGCAAAACACATTCCATTATGTTGTCAGAACGACCAGATGTCTGAGAAACTGATGGAACAATACTCTGCTGATCAGAATAAGTAAGCTTTGAGCCAGAGCTGGCAGCTCCAATGAAAGCAGAATGAGTGGGAGCAGCAGCAGCTTTCACACCATAACTATGACCAATTCTGACATCAAGTTCAAGTGACCTTAGTTTGTTATACAGGTCATCAAAGCTCATTGATTCAAGACCACCTCTTGTTTTTAATGCCAAGGCAACTTGTGACCACGAAGAAGGAAGTGCTCTTAGAAACTTCAGGTTGATGTCATCATTGTCTGGCCTTGCCTGCACTTGATTCAACTGGCTCAGAATCTTCTGAAACCTGTCATAACCCTTGTGTAGGCCTTCTTCTTCTGTCACAGAGAATTCTGTAAACTGCTGCTTGAGCATGGTCTTCCTCATCTTCTTTGATTCTTCATTCCCACCAAACCTAGCCTTAACTGCCATCCAAATATCCCTTGCATCATCATAATGATGAAAATCGGGCATATGATCTTCAGGTAGAGCCTGAAGCAACAAGGTTCTCACCTTATTCTCCCTTTGTACAGCAACATGCTCATCAAGAGAGACAGGAGGATGAACAATTGTATTTCCTTTCGCATCTTTTCCCAACCTCTTTGGACTGTTCCCTTGCTGAACAATCCTCCAAAGATTATGATCAGCATTCTGTATCCAGTACTCCATCTTCATAGCCCATATCTCATATTTTTCCTTCTCTAGATAAGGAAATTTTGCATTGTTGGCAGAGATAGTGGCTGTTTGGAACTGTTGAAACTGTTGTGACTGGACATTGTTAGGGTACTGTTGACCAGTTTGGTTGGTCTGAGTAGGTTGAGTCTGTTGAAAGTGAACAGCAGGTTGTGAGAAGATAGACTGATTTGGTTGTGAGAAAGCAGGTTGTGAAAAAGCAGCGGTGTGTGGTGTACCAGTTATGAGAAAAAAAGAATCAGATGTATCATCTTGAGTGGAATGAGGTGAAGCCAGATGGATTAGGGTTAGGATAAGTAAATGGTGATTGATAGGTATAGACGTGCTTATGTTCTTGACATAACTCAGATTAGAGAAACACCAGTTTTGATGTGGTAAAACGTGATTCTTCTTTATCAAGGCTCTCCCAGGCTTGATACCACTTTTTAGGATCTGGTTACTAGATATTCTTCTAGCCTTTGTGGTTGTATGGACTTATGTATCACAAGCACATACGTGATGAGACTCTAGCAAATGTATAGCGGAAACTAAACAATTCAATAAAGAAGAACAACTATATGAATCCACGAACCTCTATGGAGTCTTTCTATTGATAACAATTGTTTTTTTTCTAATTTTCAATCGTATCCATAAGCCCCAATGCTAAAGGTTTCTTTATAGAGAAGAACCCAAATTGTCAACAAGAAAACTAAAATCTCGTAAGAGATATACATCAATTTCAATCTCTTCCTAATTTATCTCATTCCTATATTAATGAGATAATACTAGAATATAACTATAACTCCTTAATTACATTAATTACGTCTATAAATAACAAACAGCAGATTCTATCTCTGTCAGCAGGAACGGTCACATGACCAGCAGAAACATAATCAGCAGGAATGTTACTTGAACTATCAGCAGGAACGACTTAATGCTATCAGCAGAAACGAACATCTCTAACAGCAGAAACGACACTTAGTCGTTTGTAATTTGTCCCAACAATCCTCCCCTAAACTTGGTGTTGACTCCGTTAATTCCAAGTTTCTAGATAGATCTTCTCGAAGCAAGAGGATTGAAGAGCAGCAGGAACAAAGTAAGCAGCAGCAGCAACACAAGCAGCAGAAACTAGAGAAGCCACAGCAGCATCAAAAGAACCAGCATGAACTCGATGAACAGCAGAATCAACTGAGGCAGCAACATCTCTAAGCAGCAACTTCCATTCTTTGCAGCAACATAAGTAGATTTGATAAGCCTTTACCAAGTAGCTACTCACTCTTGGGCTAGGTGATACTTTGGTGAAAACAAACACCCTGGTGTAACAACAACCAGTCCAATTTCTCAGAACAATGATGATGGTGATGTGTGTTAGTGTTCGGAGTGGTCAAATTTGTGTTTGATGTGTTGATGTTTGTTGTTCTTTGTTTTTTGTTTGCTGTGTTTGGGTCCTTGATTTGGCTGTGGGTTTTTTTTTGTTTGATGTGGGGAGAGTGGGTTAGACGAGGGGGGAGGAATGAATGGTCTTAGGGGGACGGGGAGGGGACGGAGTTTTTGTTTTTTATTGGTTGGTCTTTTTTGTGGTTTTGAAAAGGGGGTGCGAGTTGGGTTTGGTTTTATCGGTGCGATTGGGTGACTTGGTTTTTTTTTTTTTTGTTTTCGGGGTTTTCTCTGGGTGGGGAGGGGATTTGCGTTTTTGCAAAGCGGTTAGGTTTATTTATTGCTTTTTCGTTTTTTTATATGTTATTGGTATTTTGTGTATTTGTTGTGAGTTGGCGTATGTCCTTTGTTTAGTTCTTGTTTTTTTTCGTGTTATTTGTATATTTGGTGCGAATTTTTATTCACAAATTTTTATTTATTGTTTATTATAGATGCTGCCTGTCCAACCCAACCAGCAGGATTTGGTCTACCAGCAGAATTGACTGCTGGTCTGTTTCTACTAGCAGCAGGATTAGATCCACCAGCATTATCAGATGCTGGTGAATTTCTACTACCAGCAGGAACAGATGCTGCTTTAGATTTACAAGGGACAGACTCAACACAATTATAAAAGTCACAATCTTTAATCAAATGCAATTTACTACCACAAACAAAACATTTCTTAACACGCACAGAATTGTTTTTACACACATTCCTATTGTTCATTCCACTTTTATTACAAAAGATCCTAGGAGATTTTACATTCTCCAAACAAGAAAAACTAGGACTGCCAGCAGTGGAATTTGGGTCTTCAACATCAGACTCTGGCAAAGTCTTGATATCAACAGCAGGTGGGAAGTCTTTGGTCTTGGTCTTGAGGCTTGAATCACAGGATGCATAGGTCTCTGAGTCTGAAGACTTGTCACTGTTATCACAAGAGACAAAGTCATTAGATTCTGAAAGAGTTTCAGAAGTTTTATTATCAGACTTTGACCCATAACTTACCTGTGTTTCCTCTATGTCAGACTTGTATGGGGTGGGCATATAAGTTCCAGTGATGGAGGGAGGAACTGCATGCATCTCCCCAGCCTTGACAAACCATGAGTAAAGAGGTTTAACCTCCTCAACAGGTTCTGGGTACATGACACTAGGTGTAGACAAATCAAACACTTCGTCTTTTCCAAAGTACTCTTTAAATCCTAGACCAATTTTAGTTCTTGTAGACATAGAGCTATTTATCAACTTGTTCAAGTTCTTGGAAGACTCCTTCCACTTTTCAAATCTAGCTAATGTCGCTTCAAACTTAACTTCCCATTCTTTCTTTTCTTTTTGTGCCTGATCATGTAATTTTTCAGTATAACTCAGTGTGTTAGTGGTGTTTTCTAGATTAGCAGATAAAATCCTAATCTTTTCTTCTAATGCAATCTGAGTTTTATGGTACCAATCTTTTTGTGATTCTAATGTTTTAACAGCATTCTGATATGCCTGAACTTTAATGTAACAATCATTATACAATCTATCAAGATTATTATACATATTATTCAGATCATTAATTTTAGAATCACAGCCAAGAGGACAATTGTGTACCTTAGGAGAAATCCCCATCATAGCAAACTCAGCAGCAGCATCAGAAACATCAGTACCACCATTATCACTATGAAGTCCAGCCATCATCCCATATACTTTCTCAACCTCACCAGTCTTGTTTTCTGCCGCATGATCCGACCAATTCACCATGGAATCAACTGAGACCAAAGCTTTTGGTTCGTCTGTTTTAACTTCTGTGACTTTAAAAGCAGAATACCTGGCCTTATCATCAACTGTCTTCACATTACATATGGGGTGGGCATATAAGTTCCAGTGATGGAAGGATGGAAAACATGCATTCTCCAAGCCTTGACAAACCTTGATAAAGAGATTTACACCCCTCTCAAATCAGGTTCTGGGTACCATGGTACTTAGGTCTTGACAAGTCATATAAACTTCGTTCATTCCAAAGTTATCTTAAATCCTAGATCATTTTTAGTTCTTGTAGACATAGTAGAGCTTATTTATCAACTTGTTCAAGTTCTTGGAGACGCCTTCCAATTTTCAATCTAGATAAATGTCGCTTCATACTTAACTTCCCATTCTTTTCTTATCATTTTTTTGCCTGATCATGTATTTTTTCAGTATAACTCAGAGTGTTGGTGGTGTTTTCTAGATTAGCAGATAAAAACTTAATCTTTTCTTCTAAATGCCCATCTGATTTTATGGTACCAATCTTTTTGTGAGTCCTAATGTTTTAACAGCATTTTGATATGCCTGAACTTTAATGTAGCAATCATTATACAATCTATCAAGATTATTATACATGTTAGTTAGATCATTAAGTTTAGAATCACAACCAAGGGGACAATTTTGTACCTTAGGAGAAATCCCCATCATAGCAAAAGCCTAGACAAGCAGCATGAGAAGAATCTGCTCACATTATTAGCTTGAAGGCCCAAGCCATCATACATATATAACCTTCTCAACTTCACCAGTCTTGTTTTCTGCCGCATGATCCGACCAATTTACCATGGAATCAACTGAGACCAAAGCTTTTGGTTCGTCTGACTTAACTTCTGTGACCTTAAAGGCAGAATACCTAGCCTTATCATCAACTGTCTTTACATTACACTCCCTGATGCAAAATGTCCCAATTGAAGCATTGGTAACATCCTGCTAACTTTCCTTCTGTCAAAAATGGCAGGTTGCTGATTGTTGTAGTTTAATTTCGTACCTGCCTACTTTTCAAACCCTGTTATTCATCAAAGAGGAGCATAGCCATTTGCCAATTTAAGTTCCATTTATTCCATCTCCATAATGATCAAACCTAGTCAAAATCTTCATAGATCATATCTTGATCTTGTTCATTCTCAGCAACAAATGAATGCAAAACACATTCCATTAAGTTATCAGAACGACCAGATGTCTGAGAGACTGATGGAACAATACGCTGCTGATCAGAATAAGTAGGCTTTGAGACAGAGCTGGTAGTTCCAATAAAAGCAGAATGAGTGGGAGCAGCAACAACTTTCACACCATAACTATGACCAATTCTGACATCAAGTTCATGTGACATTAGTTTGTTATAAGGTCATCAAAAAACTCTTGATCTCATAGGCCACCTCTTGTTTTTTAATGCCAACAGCAATTGCGACACGAAAGGTAGGTAGAGGGCTCTTAGAAACTTAAGGGTTGATGTCATAATTGTCTGGCCTTGCCTGCGACTTGATTCAATGACTCAGAATCTTCTGAAAACTGTCATAAACCTTGTGTAGGACTTCTTCTTCTGTCACTGTGAATTCTGCAAACCTGCTGTTTGAGCATAGTCTTTTCATCTTCTTTTGATTTTCATTCCCACCAAACATTGCTTAACTGCCATCAGATTATCCCTTGCAATCATCATTATGATGAAAATCGGGCTTGTGATCTTCAGGTAGAGCCTGAAGCAACAAGGTTCTCACCTTATTTCCCTTTGTACAGCTACTTGTCATCAAGAGTCAAGAGGATGAACAATTGTACTTTCCTTTTGCATCTTTTTTCCCAACCTCTTTGGGCTGTTCCCTTGCTGAACAATCCTCATGATTATGATCAGCATTATGCTATCCAGTACTACATCTTCATAGCCCTTTCTCATATTTTTCCTCTCATAGATAGGAAATTTTGCATTGTTGAGCAGAGATAGTGGCTGTTTGGAATGTTGAAACTGTTGTACTAGACATTATTAGGGTACTGTGATCCAGTCAGGTTGGTTTTGTGCAGGTATGTGTATGTTGATGTGAACAGCAGGTGTGAGAATTGCAGTTTGAGTGGAATGTAGGCATTGGTTTGTATGGGTTCAGGCTGAGGTATCATCTTCGGGTGAATGAAGGTGGAAACAGATGGATTAGGCATGAATGGTATCATCGTGAGTGAATGAAGGTGAATGAAGCAGATGAGTTAGGGTTGTAGGATAAGTGAAATGTGACTGTGAAGGTATTAGTACGGCCATGGGTTCTGACATAATTAAAGATTAGAGAAACAAAGTTTTGTTGTGGTATATTTAAAACGTGATTCTTCTTTCTCAGAGGCTCTCTCACAGGCTTGATTACCACTTGTTAGATTGATACTAGAGAGATCTTTTAGCCTTTGTGGTGTGTTATAGTAACTCTATGTAATCATATGCTATACGTGAGAGAACTCTAGCAATGTTTAGGCGGGAAGGAAACGGAAACTAAACAAATTCAATAAGAAGAAACAACTATAGAACATCGATCCTTATGGTCTTTCTATTGATAATAAATTGTTTTTCTAATTTGCAATCGGTGCCAATCCCTAATGCTAAAGGTTTCTTTTATAGAGAAGAAACCCTAAATTGGTCAACAAGAAAACTAAAATCTCGTAAGAGATATACATCAATATCAATCTCTTCCTAATTTATCTCATTTCATACTATTAATGAGATAATACTAGAATATACACTCTTTACTTCCTTATTACATTAATTACGTATATAAATAACAATCACGCTGGATTCTATCTCTGTCAGCAAGGAACGAGAACATGACCAGCAGAACATAATTGCAGGAAGCTACATGAACTGTCAGCATGACCTGAGAACATGACCAGCTGAAACATAATAAAAAAAAAAAAAAAAAAAAAAAAATTCCAAAAAAAATCAAAAAAACAAAAAAAAAAATAAAAAAAAATCAACCCAGCAGGAAAGGAACGACTTAATGCCATCAGCCGAAACGAAAATTCTCTACCAGCAGATGGAACGGTCACTTATTCGTATTCAATTATTTTCAACAGTCATTTGCCGTAGCTTGCGAGATTCTTCACTTCTGCTTTTCTTTTTCATCGTTGTCATCTTCGTTAGAGCAAGCAAATAGAAGCGGGTTCGTCGGTGAACTTCTTTTAAAACTATCCTTGCATGTGGTCATTAAACCAATTTTAATTGACTCGTTTACAATGCTCTTTGAGGAATTATTTTGTCTGTGCCATTGACATGAAAAAATTATTTGTGTCATTTCCGTCCCATTAAATAATGTCTCCTTCACTATACATCAATTAAAGCACGACCCGGTCCTCAAAAAGGTTTCTTCCTAAAATGAGAGGTTACTCGAGGATCGGCTTAAAATGATAGGAAAGTGAAAACTCCCAACTTTTACAATACGTCTTCAGCCGACTCTTTAGTTGAGTAATGGATTTCGATCTGCTAACTCTAAAGTCATTTGAGTTGGTGTAAGTTCGGGTAAAGAAATCTTTTTCCAAATAGAAAGAGGCATAAGATTTATGCTCGCGCCAAGATCGGCCAAGGCGTGACATACATCCATTCCCGGGAAATTACATGGAATAAGAAACTTGTCGGGATCTCCAAGCTTTTCAGGAAGCTTTTTGAGGAGCATTGCTGAGCAATTCTCGTTCAACGGTATCTTAGCTAACTCAAGCAACTTTTCCTTATTCATAAGCAAACTCTTAATCGTAGGAGCAAATCTTGGCATCAAAGGTAAAGCATCCGCGAAACTAATGTCGAAGCGCAAATCTTGAAAGATTTGGAAGAAATTCTCCATTTGATTCGAAGCTTTGTCACGGGACTTTTGATCATCACGTCGTGAAGGATATGGAATATTTGGCTTAGGTAAACTCTTCGGAATAACGGATTCCGGAATGGGAGTGGTTTGAGGCAAAGTCTTTGGAACATCGGGTTTCGGAATAGAAATGGGGATAACCGGAGGTGGGATTTGAGCGGTACTTCCTTGGAAATTTGTTTGCTCTTTATCCGTTGTCTCCTCGGTTTCTCGTTCCACTACCTTTTTAGGAGAAGGATTAGTAGGAATCGAGGGTCCCTCGTAAGCAACACCACTTCGAGTAGTGATCGCTTTCATCTCACCCTTCGGGTTTGGAATGGTATTACTCAGAAGAGTACCCGAAGTTGAGGCTTGGTTTTGAAACAATCCACAAATCATGTTTTGCAAATTATTTTGAAAAGTGGTTTGTTGATTCATCATGACGGCTTGTTGAGATTTTATCGTGTTTTGAATTTCATTCTTAAGGTCTCCTTTCAACGAGTTGATTTGATTTTGCATGTTGTCTCTTCATAACACCGAGCAAATCCAGGGGAGTAATCCGTTCCATTTCTAACCCTTCCTAAATAAAATTTTAGAAGCATAGTGTTTGACTCAGTGAGGGGAAGGGATAAAAAATAACACCTAATTGATTATACTTGCCTTTATTTTTTCTAGTTTATTATTGAAAAATGTATTAATTAATAAAAAATTTTGACATAAGTTTTTCATTACATAACAGTTAAACTATACTGAGCACACCATAACACCTTATAATTCCATTGTGTGAGGATAAGCCTTTCCGTTTTTCCCTTATACATAAATCCAATAAAAAAAGTGATGACCGGGCAGTCGTAGACTTCAGAACTATGCCAAGTTATATCTTTTCGAGACCCACCATAATAAGGCAATGCACATCGTGTAATCTCGGATGTGCAATGATAACAGGCAATTATTAAGGATTACTCCCAAATTGCCATCCATGTATAAGTATAATATTACTTTTCACACTGAATAGACAACCCCTTTAATTAAAACCCTTTAGTAGCACTCAAGCTTTAGTGCAGGATACCCCTAGTACAACCTGCTGAGCCTTTCCTTTCATTTTGTAACCCAATATATGTTGTTTCGTTACACCTATCACCTTAGCCTACCCTGTAGTTTCTTAGTCCATGATCGGGGAGTTGCTGGTTAATTTTGGTCATATCACTGGTGGAAATATGCAGGTAAAGATAAGAGGGTATTAATATGAAGTAAAAGAACGGGTTTTGAAGACCGTTGATCTCAAATGTGAGGGGACACTCTGTATATATGTTGGAGTCTGCTATTGTAGATTTTATTGAATCCTTAGACTGCATCAAAAAAAAGAATAAAGAGCTGCAGCAAGTTTAATTAGTCAACATTTTAATGTCGTATAGTGGTAGTATTTTCGCCTTGTCCAGCTGGCGATGATTCCATCTTTATTAACGGATAGTTCATATAAACCCGTACATTTCTATCTCTCCTTTCTATTATAAGTCTAATGTAATAATTGGGCATTAGTACAACTCATTGTGAGGGAAGTGAGATAGAAATAGAGGTATTTGATTAATTATGTGCTATTTTGGCCCAAATTTTCAATTTTTTTATCACATAATCATTGATGAGGAAGGCTGAGTTAATCATTAACTCGTGTATCGTGAAGACCCCTTGACTTTTGATCCTCATTTTTACCATATGGGATTTGAATGCGACCAGTGATGGGGATATTACAGACTTAGGAAACTAATTGTTTTGTGTTTTTATTTAACAACAATTAAATGTGCATCCCTATATCATTCTCCATCCTAACCGCTAGTTTTGCTCGAGTGAGGGAGTGAGCATTCATACATGTCTCATCCGTCGTTACGAATGTGTATGTGTGGTTTTGTCGCCCTTATTGGTGTAATGCTTTTGGTGAGAGATTGTTTGAATGATAAAAACCCCGTAAACCTTTGTGTTGTGTCAACCCATTTTCCTCTTTGAACAGTTGCATCTAGACTTTAGTGGTGAAGCTTAGTATCCTAGCCAAGCTAATGATAGAATACTCGCCATGACTGAGTAGTTGAGTTGTTAGAAACAAGAAAAGTATCGGTCACTTCCAATGTAGAATAGTCAAAGCCCGTAGTTAATTAAGCTATTTGGTACGTGCTAATTTATACATACTTTTCATACACTATATTATGCCTAAAAGACCACAAAAGGACAAAAATGTATTGTATATTGTGTGTTTTGTGTTATTCATGTGCAGGGAACGGATATTGGACAAAAAGATCAAAAACAAGCCCAAAAAGGACAAAACCGGACACGAGAATGAAAGAGTGTGAAAAGGCAAGGCTAAGGTGTGCAATTATCAAGAAAACCCAAGACGAGCCCGTAAACTCCAAAAATCCCAAAACCCGACAAAAGAACTAACGGTCGTTAAACCTTACCTTTACAAACTTAACAAATGTTAAGTTTAACTTAACAAATGTTAAGTTTAACTTAACAAATGTTAAGTTAAACATTTTATACCTTTAATCATAAACCCTTGGCCTAAAATCTTTACCCGAGCCCAAACCAAAACCCACAGCCCAAGTCAATTCTTTTATACCCGGGTCAAACAAATCAAAAGGTATAAAAAAGAAAAGGAGCGGGAAAAGCCTTTTTACTGTTCACCATCTTCTCCCAAAATTTACTCTGCACTAATTACCCCGCTTAAATGAAAAACAACCCTTCTAGAAGATTAGGTCTACAAGGTCTACTAAGGGGATGACGACGCTGTGCAATCCTAGTGATTGTGATTGCTATTGAGAACGTGAGTAATCAATCCAACGTTCCACTATGATATGATTGCAAGACGGTTATTGATGAAGGGTTGAGATGAGAATAGGGGGAGCATCCCTGGATCTAGAATCATCTTCTTAAGGCTATAAATTGAAGCTCTCACACATAGTGAAAGACATCTAGGAGTAGGAATAGGATTAGAGTAGTAGCAATGTAGATTAGCTTATAGCTTATTTTTCCAGCTTATTGTCATGTATTTTATGTAATTTTCCCTTCAGCAATGTAATTTCCTTTTTCATTTAATAAAATTCAGTTTAAGCTTAAACTTTCCTTTTTCATTTATGCACAAGTTGTTTCAGTATGTTACCAATAAGCTGTTAAGCTATTAATAAAGGAACATTGCCTCTCTTAAAAATTTCATTGGACTCAAAATAAGCCTTAGCTAAGCATGTTTGAGCTTGATTATTCAAATTACTTTAGATTTTGGTTAAGGAATTTGGTTTTTAAGCTTTTATGGATGATAAGCCAGACAAGGATGGGCTTATGGGTTTTGTACAGCTTATTCATAAGCTGAGCTTGTAGATTGAGCTCATTTGAGCACCTTTAATCCCTGTTTAGAGCATGGGATCAAGTAAGTTCCATTTTGTCCCTTATAGCCTAATTTTTCTTCAATTTAAAGCTTAGAATATTGTATTGCTTATTCTAATGTTTATCTTCTTATTGCTTGTTCATTATTGCTTATTAATGTTTTTTCTCTAATATGCTTAGTCTTTAGTTTAAATAAAGTTTAATGTGAGATTTCATTAAAGCTGCTTATTGTTTAGTTAAAACTGCTCTTAAAATTAGCTTAATAATAAGTGCTTAATTTTCAGTCATAACTGCTTAGTTGTCTTTTAATATCCTTAATATCAATCTGTTTTGCATTTTTATTTATTTTCAAAATGTGTTTTAAGCTTTAAATTTGAAAACAGTTTTTTTAAGGAGTGTTTGGAACAATATTCAAAACGGGTCAAAATGGTGTTAAATCTGTCTTGGGTGGTTAATTTAGATTTCATTAGCCCTTAGTAGGTCTAAGTAATAGCTTTATTAGTTTCAATTAGGAGTTGTTAAGATTAATAGTTGTTTAACTAAATTCCAAGTCTGCAAGTTCTAAAGTAGTGCTAAATTACTTATTAGTTGATTTTATAAAATTGATGATTAAGGAGTTGATTTTGTGCTATGAAATGGTCTCATTTTCATTCAACTGATTTGAGTTTTAAAGGCTTTTGAGAAACCTTTTGAAAAACTTTAGTTCAAAAAATGGAGTCAAGCTTTATTAAGTCTGTTAATGCAGGTAAAATATGGTCACCTTTATGATTAAAAGTGTTTAATTTGTATCATGATTAGCTTATTGTGGTGTAAGTTTTATTTGTTTTCAGTTATTAGCATGTCAGATGATTTTTAGAGTCTTAAAATGGTGTCTGCAAGTGTCTTATATTGTCAAATTAAAAAAATAAAGCCAAAAAGATGCTAGTATAGTCTGCCTTTTTCAAGTCCTCTTTATAGCTTATTTACTTAGTCAAATTTGCTTATTTCTATTTTTACGTGTTTATAAGGACTTAGTCTCAATCTGTTTCAGCTTTTTGGCTGATGTCTTTTGCTTATTAAGTTCTAAAAGTTAGCTTGAAGTAGGTATAAATAGTTTGTAAATGTCCTTAGAGTCTGCTGCTATGCTATTGTCCTTTAGAGTGCTTTCCAGCTTATCTGGCTAGCTTATTGGTTTCTCTTTAGCTTAATAGGTCTATATAGATAGTATTTTTTTTAGCTTTTTAGACTTTTCATTGCTTATTAAGTCCTAAATAATAAAACTGTTCTTTCCACTTGTCATTTAAGCTTAAATGGAAATCTGTCATTTTCAAATACCTGCACTGAGCTTATTATTAAGATTCATAAAAAGTCTTAGTTATAGAATCTGCTTAATTTCATGTGTTCTTTCAGTTTTTGCAAAAAGTTTACAAAAATAAAAATATTTTTCAAAAAGGAAGCCATGGGGATCGAACCCATGGCCTCCCCCTTTGCACACACAAGTCTCACAACACACACACACTAACCATTTGCCCTGGGGGATTTTTCATACATGCCTTGCATTATTTGTTTTATATAGGTTTATTAGGCTAAAGGCTTATACGTGCTTTTCTGCTTATTTTGAGCTTATTCATTAAGCAAATTTTTAAGTTAGTATTTTTCCTAGATTCTGCTTAGTTCAATCTACTTTTCATAATTTTACTAAAATTTTTAGGATTAGTTAACTATTTTTAATTAATTTTCTAGATTAAATTTGTTTTAAATTCATAATAAATAAAATAAAAAACAAAAAATATAAAAAAAAATTCTAAAAATTTTCTTTTGTCATTTAGGTTTTATAAAAATTAAATTTACATTCGTATGGCTTAAATTTGATGTACTTGCTTAAATGTCGCGTTTTTTTTAATTCCCGTTTACGTTTTTTTATGTTTACATGTTTAATTGTCGTACTTGCTTACTTGTTTTTTTCGTGCATTTACTTACTTGCCATTTACATTTATTAGGACTTAGAAAACCAAATAAAAAAAATCTTTTAAACCATTCAAAACGCGCGATCACGAACTTAACCGATTTTCAATTCGCACTTCGTCGAGCGACACGACCCGGGAGGTTTTTGAGACAACTTTGGTTAAAAGTTTGTTTCTCAAATCCGACGGAAAATACTTACTATACTATTATTGACCTATCCTTATACTATATATTTACGTATAGCGTATTCGGAGTGGATCAATTTTTGGCGCCGTTGTCGGGGACGTGTGTAATGATTTTCGCGTTTCGTTCGAAGATTAGTGTTTTGAAGAACCTTTCCCGTGAAGTTAATTTTTGTTTTTGAATATTTTCTTCTATTATTAATAAACATAAAAATACAAAAATATTTTACATTTCTATTTTCTTTTATTTTAATATTAAAAATTACCGTTTGTTAATCATTGTTACGGCTCACCTTTAGATTACGTGCTATAAGGGAAGTTTAAGGCGGGTTTGATCCCAAGAACATCACCCAAAAGGAGAAGGGTTATTCTAAATAGTGCCTCGCGTTTACCAGCTCCTCTGCTTTCTTGTACGTATTTTTAGAGAGCTACCGTACACGTTTGATTTTCGGTTACCAAAAATATTTTTCTTTCTTATTTTAATTTATTTTCTTATGAATTATTTTCAAAATAAAAAATTATTCTTCTCCATCCTCTTATCTATTTAATTCTATCTCTTATCCTTCTATATTGTTTAATTCTAATGACGTCAATCGAACAAAGCAAGTGTATAGGGTGTGAACAACCGTGTGTTGGCTTCTATTGTTATCTTTGTACGTGCCAATAATGTGGTTGCAGTCTTACTAATGGAACTTGTATAAACTACACTTATGGAGACGGAAAGCCAATCACTTGTTGCGAGTGTGAAAGCCTGTTAAATGGTGGATTTTGTTTGTTTTGCGCTTCGAGAGCTGGAAATTCATCCGCTTATGATCCAAATCCGAATTCATACAACGATTCTCCATGACCCCAGTACCCGACGTATACTTGTGAGTTATGTAGAAACAATGCTCATTTTGGTTACGATTGTCCAACACAAATTCCGTTTATCTCTAATCCGGACTTGTGTTACGATCAAAACTTTGATAATAATTTTCCACAAACTTCACCAAGTTTTCCACAACAATACCTTTGTTGTGAGAACTTTGGGGGCCCACATGCGACTTTTCAGTGTCAACCGATGAACCAAAGTTTCTCTAATTCTAATTCTTCTGGTTTTGACCAAATTTAACCCCCGCAGTATCCCGTCATTCATTATCCTCCTCAAGAAACGAGTGTGGAAATTTTGCAAGCCAAAGAAGATCTAATGAAATCTATACAAACCTTTTTAAAGAAGTTTAATCGTATATCTTTTGGAGAAACACCAAAGGTTTTAACGCTAGCTTAGGAGAAATTCTTTGAAATTCAGCATGCTCAACCGGAGGATATACATGATTTGCTTCATAAACTTCTTGAAGATTTAAAAATTATAAGTGAGGAGTTAGCAGAATTTATTAATTCTCTGAGTTGGAATTGTCCTACCTTCTACGACGTTGATGACGAGTATACTATTATATATAGATCGTCTAAAGCAATCACACCCGACTTATCAATCGAGGAGCCCGATAACTCTCTAAGTATGGGGGACGAGCATCTTAGCACTATTCCGGAAACGGAATCAGACGAAGTAATAAAGTCTAGTGTTGAGAACCTTGTCCCAATCCCAAGTAAGTTCAAGGGTAGTTCTAACGATACGTATGATGTGCCTTTTTGTGATAATTCTCCTCCTCTTGATGCTTTAAAAGATCATGTTGAGATTTTCCCCGATTCTAACAAGGATTATACTTCGAGTGATGACGATTATGGTAAAGACATCGATTATGTTGAAGCATCACCTCCTGATTCTGAGCTCGTCAATTTAGATGAGGTGAATGATGTTTACCAAGAGAAGGAAGAGATTGATTTAGAAGATATTCTTCAAATCCAAGACGTTATTCTTCGAGAGAAATTATTAAACATCAATCGTCTTATTGCTAATATCGAATCTTTGAATAACAACTCCACTCCTGATTGTGTGCTCAAGTCTCCTTCCCCATTTCCTATCCCCGTTGCGGATAGTGGTTCATTCTTTGAGAACTCCGATACTTCTTTCTCTTATTCGGATAATTTTTACCCAAATTCGAGTCTTTTAGCGATCATACGGAAGAGACGAGTAGTGGCAGTACCATTACTCATGCTGATAACTCTCTTCCCGAGTATGATTCGTTTCATTTTGAGATTGAGCCCGATCAGGGTGAGTTGACTAACGTTTTTATGGATGATATTTTGAGAGAACCTCGTGTTCATATGCCTAATGTGTTACCCACCCATCCCACCCTTATGATGGATTCGGACTTCATTCCTTCTAATGATTCCCTCGGAACTGATCTTGAAGTTTCTTTTCCTTCCGAAACTAGAAACAAGATTTTTGATCCGGGGATATTCTTTGAAGTCCAATCCAAGAGATTTCTCTTTCAGGATACTCTTTTTTTAGTTTAACTTTTAAGGATCGCCATTATCTTTCCTTCACTTATGTTATCTGAACTTTTCTTCCTTATTTCACTTATTCGGTGGAATCTCCTTTACTTCTCTCCACCGGAAGTGAAGACACCATTTTTGACCCCGGCATCTCCACTTAGAGCCGGTGGCATTTCATCGGGATGGAACTTTCATTTGCTTTAATGTTTATCCAAACATTAATGAAAGCCCGATTGAGATTTTCTCTTCCATTTGCTCCCCCATGGACAACTTAATTTGGGGTCTAGTCAAACTTGTGACTCGGTTAACAAAAACAAGCGTTTCCATCTTCTTATCTATTTTCTAGCAATTAATGTGAGGGGGCTCGCCTTTTTTCCTTTCTCGTGTTTTGTGTTTTTGTTGTCCAGGATTACCTGGATATTGAAGACTCTCATGCTCATGGTTTTGTCCATTCATACATTCGAGCTTCATATCCTCAGCTTCATTTAGGGAATCTGATATCCGAATCTTATCGACTAACGTCTATCTTTAGCATACTTTACTTATAAACAGCTTTAGATTTGCGTAATTGAGAATTTTTTTATAAAAAGATTATGCATTGAAATTAGTTAGGTTGCGTGATTCAATCGCTCATTGTGGACAATGGTGTAGTTTTAGTAGGGGGGTGAATCTATCGATTTGATTATTCCTGCAGGGGTTGTTCTCTCGTACCCGTTTTACACAAAAAAATGTGTGATTTAGTGAAAATTGCCAATATTTAAAATTTTGTGCATGATAAAGAGAAAAAGTGATAAATGTTATTGGAATAAAGTGTATGAAATGATAAGCCATTCCGTTTTCCCCTTATACATAAATCCAATAAAAATGAGTGTACCGGTGGCTGTAGTAGACTTTAGAACTTGCCTAGTATATCTTTTCGAGACCACAATAATAAGCATTGCACCTCGTGTAATCGGTGTAGCTATGATAAAAGGCAATTTTAGGATTAATCCCAAATAGCCCATCCATGTTTATGTATATTGACTTTTCACACTGATTAGTCAACCCCCTTGTTAAACCCTTTGTTGCACTCATCTTTAGTGCAGGATACCCCTAGTACAACCTGCTGAGCCTTTCCTTTCATTTTGTAACCCAATATATGTTGTTTCGTTACACCTATATCCTTAGCCTATCATGTACTTTTTTAGTCCATGATCGGGGATTTGCTGGTTAATTTTGGGTTTCACTGGTG
Source organism: Tanacetum coccineum (assembly GCA_026074375.1). Lineage (NCBI taxonomy): Eukaryota > Viridiplantae > Streptophyta > Magnoliopsida > Asterales > Asteraceae > Tanacetum > Tanacetum coccineum. Next base: position 47,791 of record BQNB010004126.1, on the reverse strand, counting down.
GAAATTGCAGGTTAGGATAGAGGGTATTTGAAGAAAAGACAGGTTTTGAAGACAGTTGATCTCAAATGAGGGGACGCTCATGTATATATTTGTTTGTATTATGATTTATTGTATCCTTGACTTGCATAAAAAAAGAATAAAGAGCATGCAAGTAAGTATTTATTAGTCAACTTATATGTCGTATAGTGGTAGTATTTTCGCCTTGTCTAGCTGGCGATAATTCTGTCTTTATTAACGGATAGTTCATATAAACCCGTACATTTCTATCTCTCCTTTATATTATAAGTCTATTTGTATAATGAGGGCATTGTACAACTCAAGTGGGGGAAGTGAGATAGAAATGAGGTATTTGATGAGATTATATGCTATTTTGGCCTAAATTTTCAAATTTTTTTAGCACATAATCATTAATGAGGAAGGCCGAGTTAATACATTACACTATATTTCATACTCATAAACTCGTGTATTATGATGACCCCTTGACTTTTGACCCTCATTTTTACCTTATGGGATTTGAATGCGACCAGTGACGGGGAGATTATAGACTTAGGAAACTATTTGTTTTGTGTTTTTATTTAACAACAATTAAATGTGCATCCCATGTCTTTATCCTACCCTATATCATTCTCCATCCTAACTGTTGGTTTTGCTCGAATGAGGGAGTGAGCAATAATACATGTCTCATCCGTCGTTACATATCTTTTCGCCCTTGTTAGTGTAACGCTTTTGGTGAAAGATTGTTTGAATGATCAAAACCCTTTAATCCTTTGCGTTGTGTCAACCCATTTGCCATTTTGAACAGTTGCATCTAGACTCTAGTGGTAAAGCTTAGTATCATGGCCAAGCTTATGATAGAATACTCGCCATTACTAAGCAATTAAGTTGTTAGAAACAAGAAAAGTATCGGTCACTTCCAATGTAGAATAGTCAAAGCCCGTAGTTAATTAAGCTATTTGGTATGTGCTAATTTATACATACTTTTCATACACTATATTATGCCTAAAAGACCACAAAAGGACAAAAATATATTGTATATTGTGTGTTTTGTGTTATTCATGTGCAGAGAACGGATATTGGACAAAAAGATAAAAAACAAGCCCAAAAAGGACAAAACCGGACATGAGAATGAAAGAGTGTGAAAAGGCAAGGCCAAGGTGTGCATTTATCAAGAAAAACCTAAGACGAGCCTGTAAACTCCAAAAATCCCAAAACCCGACAACAGAACTAACGGTCGTTAAACCTTACCTTTACAAACTTAACAAATGTTAAGTTTAACTTAACAAATGTTAAGTTAAACATTTTATACCTTTAATCATAAACCCTTGGCCCAAAATCTTTACCCGAGCCCAAACCAAAACCCACAGCCCAAGTCAATTTTTTTATACCCGGTCAAACAAATCAAAACGTATAAAAAAGAAAAGGAGCAGGAAAAGCCTTTTACGTTCCCATCTTCTCCAAAATTTTACTCTGCACTAATTACCCGCTTAAATGAAAACAACCATTCTAGAGAGTAGGCTGACATGGTTGATAGGGGATGACACCTGGCAATTCCTAGTGTTGTGATTGGCTATGAGACGTGTATTCTAATCAAACGGTAAGTTGGATGATTGCATGACGGTTATTGATGAAGGGTTTGAGATGAGAATAGGGGGAGAATCCTGGATCTAGATCATTTCTTTAGGCTATAAAATTGAAGCTCTCACACACAGTGAAAGGCATCTAGGAGTAGGAATAGGATTAGAGTAGTAATAGTGTAGATTAGCTTATAGCTTATTTTTCCAGCTTATTGTCATGTATTTTATGTAATTTTCCCTTCAGCAATGTAATTTCCTTTTTCATTTAATAAAATTCAATTTAAGCTTAAGCTTTCCTTTTTCATTTATGCAAAAGTTGTTTCAGTAATAAGCTGTTAAGCTATTAATAAGCTACAGTGCTCTCTTAAAAAGTTCATTAGCTCAAATAAGCTTAGCTAAGCTTGTTTGAGCTTGATTATTCAAATTACTTCAGATTTTAGTTAAGGAATTTGGTTTTCAAGCTTTTATGGATGATAAGCCAGACAAGGATGGGCTTATGGGTTTTGTACAGCTTATTCATAAGCTGAGCTTGTAGATTGAGCTCATTTGAGCACCTTTTATCCCTGTTTAGAGCATGGGATCAAGTAAGTTCCATTTTGTCCCTTATAGCCTAATTTTTCTTTAATTTAAAGCTTAGAATATTGTATTACTTATTTTACTATTTATCTGCTTATTGCTTGTTCATTATTGTTTATTAATGTTTTTTTCTCTAATATGCTTAGTCTTTAGTTTAAATAAAGTTTAATGTGAGATTTCATTAAAACTGCTTATTGTTTAGTTAAAACTGCACTTAGAATTAGCTTAATAATAAGTGCTTAATTTTTAGTCATAATTGCTTAGTTGTCTTTTAATATCCTTAATATCAATCTGTTTTGCATTTTTATTTATTTTCAAAATGTGTTTTAAGCTTCAAATTTGAAAACAATTTTTTTAAGGAGTGTTTGGAACAAGATTCAAAACGGGTCAAAATGGTGTTAAATCTGTCTTGGGTGGTTAATTTAGATTTCATTAGCCCTTAGTAGGTCTAAGTAATAGCTTTATTAGTTTCAATTAGGAGTTGTTAAGATTAATAGTTGTTTAACTAAATTCCAAGTCTGCAAGTTCTAAAGTAGTGCTAAATTACTTATTAGTTGATTTTATAAAATTGATGATTAAGGAGTTGATTTTGTGCTATGAAATGGTCTCATTTTCATTTAATTGTTTTGAGTTTTAAAGGCTTTTGAGAAACCTTTTGAAAAACTTTAGTTCAAAAAATGGAGTCAAGCTTTATTAAGTCTGTTAATGCAGGTAAAATGTGGTCACCTTTATGATTAAAAGTGTTTAATTTGTATCATGATTAGCTTATTGTAGTGTAAGTTTTATTTGTTTTCAGTTATTAGTATGTTAGATGATTTTTAGAGTCTTAAAATGGTGTCTGCAAGTGTCTTATATTGTCAAATTAAAAAAAATAAAGCCAAAAAGATGCAAGTATAGTCTGCCTTTTTCAAGTCCTCTTTATAGCTTATTTACTTAGTCAAATTTGCTTATTTCTGTTTTTACGTGTTTATAAGGACTTAGTCTCAATCTGTTTCAGCTTTTTGGCTGATGTCTTTTGCTTATTAAGTTCTAAAAGTTAGCTTGAAGTAGGTATAAATAGTTTGTAAATGTCCTTAGAGTCTGCTGCTATGCTATTGTCCTTTAGAGTGCTTTCCAGCTTATCTGGCTAGCTTATTGGTTTCTCTTTAGCTTAATAGGTCTAGATAGATAGTATTTTTTTTTAGCTTTTTAGACTTTTCATTGCTTATTAAGTCCTAAATGATAAAATTGTTCTTTCCACTTGTCATTTAAGCTTAAATGGAAATCTGTCATTTTCAAATACCTGCACTGAGCTTATTATTAAGATTCAGAAAAAGTCTTAGTTATAGAATCTGCTTAATTTCATGTGTTCTTTCAGTTTTTGCAAAAAGTTTACAAAAATAAAAATATTTTTCAAAAAGGAAGCCATGGGGTTCGAACCCATGACCTCTTCCTTTGCACACACAAGTCACACAACACACACACACTAACCATTTGCCCTGGGGACTTTTTCATACATGCCTTGCATTATTTGTTTTATATAGGTTTATCAAGGTAAAGGCTTATACGTGCTTTTCTGCTTATTTTGAGCTTATTCATTAAGCAAAATTTTAAGTTAGTATTTTTCCTATATTCTGCTTAGTTCAATCTACTTTCCATAATTTTACTAAAAATTTTACGATTATTTAACTATTTTTAATTAATTTTCTAGATTAAATTTGTTTTTAATTCATAATAAATAAAATAAAAATCAAAAAAATATAATTCTTTTTCTAAAAAATTTCTTTTGTCATTTAGGTTTTATAAAAATTAAATTTACATTCGTAGGGCTTAAATTTGATGTACTTGCTTAAATGTCACGTTTTCTTTAATTCTCGTTTACGTTTTTTTATGTTTACATGTTTAATTGGCGTACTTGCTTGCTTGTTTTTTTTTCGTGCATTTATTTACTTGTCATTTACATTTAGTAGGACTTAGAAAACCAAATAAAAAAAATATTTTAAACCATTCAAAACGCGCGATCACGAACTTAACCGATTTTCAATTCGCACTTCGTCGAGGGATACGACCCGGGAGGTTTTTGAGACAACTTTGGTTAAAAGTTTATTTTTCAAATCTGACGGAAAATACTTATATACTATTATTGACCTATCCTTATACTATATATTTACGTATAGCGTATTCGGAGTGGATCACTAATATGGCCCAAAGGCCCATGGCCGGTTATGTTTGTAAGTATAAATACCTTCTCCATGCTTTGGAGAGGGTGTTGGTTGGTTTTGTATTCTCATTTCACTTATAATTTACATGTTTATTACTTACTCTCTCTAGAATACATCCTTCCTTCCACTCTCTCTCACTAAGTTCCTTCCCATCTCAATCTAAAGTCTGTGGAAATTTCTGATTTAAATGCTTGTCTTCGGGAAAAAGTTTTGGTAATTACAACTCTCAAGGATGAATTTAGGAAACTCAAAGGAAAAGATTTAGCTAACAATGAAGTTACACATCATCCTAGTGATCCAGAGATTAATACGGAACCAATAACCCCTAAATTGTTAAACAAAAGGTCAGCTCACTCTGCCTATATTAAGCACACTCAGGAAGAAGCTGCAGTTCTTAGGGATCTAGTCGATCATATTAAAGCAAACTATCCCCTAGATCCAACCTTAGAATCTGCCTGTAAGTATACTAAACTAATTCAGGAGTTGCTTTCAAAAATCAGTAAAACCTGCCCTAGTATCAACAATTCCGGAGAACAATTAGTGGCTGTGACCCCAATGAATAAAGTCAAAAGAGTTAGATTCACTGAGCCCGTCACATCCTCAAGAAACACAATCACAAAAAAGGCCTCTACATCAAACCTAGCTTCTAACAAACCTATGTTGTCTTCTACAGGAGTAAAACCATCTACTAGTGCTAGCGGATCACAGCCTTCAGGCAATACAAAGAAAGATAAGATTCTGCAAACACAAAGTAGTACTCAGATGAATAAAGTAGAAGCCCACCCTAGGAAAGTTAAATCTAGTTTGAAAAATAAAGATCATGTTGTTGCACCTAAAGGAACTGCTCATGTGCAGCATTCCAAGCTTAATGCTAATTCTGAACTTAAATGTGTTAAGTGTAATGGTTGCATGCTTTCTGATAATCATGATTTGTGTGTTCTTGATTATATCAATAATGTGAATGCTCGTGCAAAATCTAAATCTGCTAAGAAACAAACAAAGAGAAAAGTTTGGAAACCAACAGGAAAGATGTTTACAACTATTGGATATATTTGGAGACCTACTGGTCGGACCTTCACTATCGTAGGAAATGCGTGCCCTTTAACTAGGATTACCACTACTACTGAAGCGCCCCTTAGGAAACCAGTTGTTCTAGATAATGAAACATCTAAACCTGCTGTAACATTGGTCTATTCACGGAAACCTAGGAACTCTAAAACTAATGTTCCTGTTAGCAAATCTAAGGTTCTTCAATCTGTATCTGCTAACAAAAAGGAACCCAGTAAATCTTGGGGATCCATAATTTCCGATGTTCCATCTTCCTCTCTTAATGAATGCAGGTCGTCCAAATTGTCCTCTGGTATTTGGACTCCGGCTGCTCCAAGCATATGACCGGAGATCGCTCTCAGCTCACCAATTTCGTCAACAAATTTTTGGGTACAGTCAAATTCAGAAATGATCATGTGGCAAAGATTTTGGGATATGGTGATTATCAGATTGGGAATGTTATGATATCAAGGGTTTACTATGTGGAAGGATTTGGACACAACTTATTCTTCGTTAGTCATTTTTGTAATTTGAGCCTTGAGGTTGCTTTTCGTCAACACACCTGCTTCATTCGTAATTTAAAAGGTGATGATTTATTGATTGGATCTCGAGGCAACAATCTGTATACTTTGTCTCTTGGAGACATGATGGCGTCCTCTCCTATATGTCTCTTATCAAAGGCCTCAAAGACTAAGTCCTGGCTATGGCATCGACGTTTGTCTCATCTAAACTTTGGTGCAATCAACCATTTAGCTAGACATGGTCTTGTTTGAGGTCTCCCTAAGCTTAAATTTGAAAAGGACCATCTGTGTTCTGCATGTGCCATGGGTAAGAGCAAGAAGAAACCCCACAAACCAAAATCTGAAGACACCAATCAAGAAAAACTCTATCTGTTACACATGGATCTTTGTGGACCAATGCGTGTTGCAAGTGTTAGTGGAAAGAAGTACATCCTCATCATTGTCGTTGATTACTCACGATTCACATGGGTTAAGTTCTTAAGGTAAAAAGATGAAGCTCCAGATTTCATAATCAAGTTTCTTAAGATGATCCAACTGCGGCTGAAAGTACCTGTTCGACGCATCAAAACAGATAATGGAACTGAATTTGTTAATCAAACGTTGCGTGAATATTATGAGAAGGTTGGTATCTCTCACGAAACATCTGTAGCTTGCTCTCCACAGCAAAATTGTGACAATCCGTCAATTTCAGGTCGTTATTTTATTCGCGAGTATTAATTATAATTTTCATTTTTATGTTAAGTTATGAACTCACGATTAACCGGAAGAAATTAGGGTTTACGTTTGCAAATTGAGTAACGTCAACGAAGAACCGGAGAATCCTACGTTAAGCATCGACGTTTATATTTTCAAAATGTCGTAGAAATATTTTTATTACATTCGTTTTTATTTTTCGTGTCTCGTACTATTTTTACGTTTTACGAAAAACGACTACAAATCGTACCTTTTTAAATATCAAACTTTGAAAATACCCGCATTTGCAAATTGTGGGACAAGTTTTAATAAAAACTCATCCCACTTAACCCTTGTAGGGGCGGCAAAAAGGATCCACAAGGGCTAGCCAAGTGGCCTTCACCCACCATGCCCTTGCATGCAAGACTTTTACAAAAACCAACTAGTGCTTCCATTTTTCTCATAGTTCCTCAAGATTATACACACACTCTCTTGTCTCTCTCTCCCTTGCCGAATTCATCATCATCAACCATACCATTTCCATAAAAATTTTACCAATCAAATAATAACCACACATGCTATAATGAATCCCATATAAAATGAAGGTGTTTTGAAGTGATTAAGAGGCTTTTTCAAGAAAGTTTTCACACATTTTGGGGCTGAAATAAATCAAGATTTCATCAACTTACTTTGGGTAAAAATAAGGGTGATCAAAAATTATAAGGGTGAAGACCAAGTTTGAAGTTGAAGTTTCATCTATTTTCTTTGATCATTTGATCATCATCACCATTTTTCTTGTGGTAAAATCTTATAAATATTATTTTTATTTATTTTGATATTTTCCATTTCATTATTGTAAATGTATTGTATTTTGATGATCAAGTAATAAAAAGTAGCATGCATGTGTAGATCTAGGGTGAAAATGACTAAATCAACCACTAAAACTTGCTAGAACTCATTAGAAATTTAAGGCTGTTGTAAACAGTAAGTTCTGGATTTTTACATAAGTATTAGACTTGATTTGATTTACCTAGGTTGTAGATAATTGAATGATGATAATGTGGCTAATTGGATACTCAATGGAAAGTAAAAATTGACCAAGTTATGACCATTTTACCAAAAGACATCAAATCTGACCTTGCTGGACAAAACGTATAAAAAGTCATGATTACCTACTAAGTTGGTTAAAAACCTATAACTATGAGACCTAGATAAAATCATGTAGGATCTGCACCACTTGGATGATCAACCAATTCATTATGGTTTTGCAAATTGGCATCAAAAAATTGTGAAAGTGAATTTTCAGCAAAAAAAATGCCAACTTGACTTTGTATGAAGGAAGTAACCTTAATTATTTATTTATTCTTATTTAAAATAAGTATAAAAATGACTTATGATTTATAATATACATTTAAAAATGAAACTAGGAATGTAAATTTTATAAGTATACCAATTATGGTTTGAAAGATATGACTATTTTTGTAAGCACAAACATATAGAAATTTTTACGTCTATATCAATACTAAAAATTGTAAAGCGTTTTTGCGACTAAAACCCGAGATGATAGGACCCACTTTTGGGAACTTTTATATGATGAACCTACTGATAATAAACTTAACCCGACATCGAGAACCCGAAAATTTACTATAAACTCATAAACAAGCTTAAAATGGACTATATGACCATATCGGGCCATTAGGCCCAATGTATATGAATGGACCTATTGGACTTAACTTTGGACCCAACCCACTTGGGCCCAATTAATGGGTTAAGATCTGGTCTTGGACTTATAAAATGGACTAAATTACTTAATGGACTCATAAATGGGCCTATTGGGCCTTTGGACAAAAATTGGTAATAACTAGTGAAAAATGAGCTAAGTTAGTACATGTTAAACACATAGAAGACTATGAGAATAAAACTTGGGGAATTATAAATTGTTGATCATCATATATATATATATATATATATATATATATATATATATATATATATATATATATATATATATATATATAATTATTATAGAATATTATATATATAAAATTTATATATATTATATATATATACGTATTTAAATTGTGAATTTTATTTTATCGACTAGAAACCTAAGACCCATACATTTTGTATAGGTTCCGGGTGATTACGTGCCGACGTCCAAGTTCGACTATCGCCATTACTTTCTTCCGATACTATCAAGTGAGTTCATAGCCTCGCATTTTTACACTTTAATTGTTTTATAAACCCGCGAGGGAGATAACATGCTTGTTTTTAAAATAGAACACAAGGGACCCGAATGTATGCTAGTAGCCTTGATTATTATAAGTTAGCTTAACTCGCTAGATAAAAGACCCGCGGAAATCATGAATTGTTAATTGCCAGGAAAAAGGCATACGCTTATACATGAAATAGTACTATTTGGAGGCTACCACCTCCGATCCGTGAATTTCGTCAACAAATTTTTGGTTACAGTCAAATTCAGAAATGATCATGTGGCAAAAATTTTGAGATATGGTGATTATCAGATTGGGAATGTTATGATATCAAGGGTTTACTATGTGGAAGGACTTGGACATAACTTATTCTCCGTTGGGCAGTTTTATGATTCAAACCTTGAGGTTGCTTTTCGTCAACACACCTGCTTCATTCGTAATTTAGAAGGTGTTGATTTATTGACTGGATCTCGAGGCAACAATCTGTATACTCTGTCTCTTGGAGACATGATGGCGTCCTCTCCCATTTGTCTATTGTCAAAGGCCTTAAAGACCAAGTCCTGGCTATGGCATCGACGTTTGCCTGCACCGACGTTTATCTCATTTAAACTTTAGTGCAATCAACCATTTAGCTAGACATGGTCTTGTTCGAGGTCTCCCGAAGCTTAAATTTGAAAAGGACCATCTGTGTTCTGCATGTGCAATGGGTAAGAGCAAGAAGAAACCCTACAAACCTAAATCTGAAGACACCAATCAAGAAAAACTCTATCTGTTACACATGGATCTTTGTGGACCAATGCGTGTCGCAAGTGTTAATGGAAATAATGGAACTGAATTTGTTAATCAAACGTTGTGTGAATATTATGAGAAGGTTGGTATCTCTCACGAAACATCTGTAGCTCGCTCTCCACAGCAAAATGGTGTCGTTGAAAGACGGAATCGTACGCTAATTGAAGCTGCTCGCACAATGTTGATTTATGCAAAAGCTCTGTTATTTCTATGGGCTGAAGCAGTGGCTACCGCATGTTACACCCAAAATCGTTCCATCATACGCCTTCGTCACGGCAAAACACCATATGAGCTTTTACATGACAAACTTCCCGACTTATCTTTCTTCCATGTATTTGGTGCACTCTGCTATCCAACGAATGATAGTGAGAATTTGGGCAAGTTACAACCAAAGGCTGATATTGGTATTTTCATTGGTTATGCACCCACGAAGAAAGCATTTCGAATTTACAACCGACGTACCAGACGAATCATTGAGACAATTCATGTAGATTTTGATGAGCTGACTGCGATGGCTTCTGAACACAGCAGTTCAGGACCCGCACTTCATGAAATGACTCCTGCAACAATCAGTTCAGGACTCGTGCCAAACCCTCCTCCTTCAACACCGTTTGTACCACCTTCGAGAACTGACTGGGATATGTTGTTTCAACCGTTGTTCGATGAATTACTCAATCCCCCACCTAGTGTTGATCACCCAGCCCCTGAAGTCGTTGCTCCAATTGATGAAGTAGCAGCTCCAGTACCCGCTGTATCAACCGGTTCACCTTCCTCAACTACAGTTGACCAAGATGCACCATCACCAAGTAACTCTCAAACAACACCCGATACCCAACCTCCCGTCATTCCTAACGATGTTGAAGAAGACAATCATGATATTGAAGTTGCACATATGGGTAATGATCCGTACTTTGGTATTCCAATTCCAGAAGTTCCTTCTGATCAATCTTCATCGTCGGATTCTATTCATACAAATGTGCCTCCCGATCACCAAATTTCTGAACACAATAACAAATGGACTAAGGATCATCCACTTGAAAATATAATCGGTGAACTCGCTAGACCAGTTTCCACAAGGCTGCAATTACATGAGCAAGCTCTTTTCTGTTACTACGATGCTTTCCTCACTGCTGTTGAACCCAAGACGTATAAAGATGCTTTGACTCAAGCTTGCTGGATCGAAGCAATGCAAGAAGAACTCAATGAGTTCGAACGTCTTGAAGTATGGGAGCTCGTACCCCGACCAGATAAAGTTATGGTTATTACTTTGAAGTGGATATACAAAGTGAAACTAGACGAACTGGGAGGTATACTAAAGAACAAAGCTCGATTAGTGGCTCGTGGTTACCGTCAAGAGGAGGGAATCGATTTTGAAGAGTCTTTTGCTCCGGTTGCAAGATTAGAGGCTATAAGGATTTTTCTCGCGTTTGCTGCTCATATGAACATGGTCGTCTACCAAATGGATGTGAAGACTGCGTTTCTGAATGGTAATCTGCGGGAAGAAGTTTATGTTAGCCAGCCGGATGGGTTTGTGGATAAAGATAAACCAAATCACGTGTACAAGCTTAAGAAAGCTCTTTATGGGTTGAAACAAGCTCCACGCGCGTGGTATGACATGTTGTCTTCAAAATAAGTTATGATATGTTGTCTTCATTCTTGATATCCAAAGACTTCTCCATATGGCTCAGTGGAACCTTCTTAGTTCATTCCGTAGAGACGGCAGAGAATTACTTATGGTATAAAATTTAGTAAATTGTCGATGATATTTTCTTTGCTGCAATCTACACCTGATACTTTGTTGATCTTATTTTCTAAATCATGTGTCTCAAAATTACAAGGATGTCAATGATGGGCTAAATCTCATTTTTCTTTAGGATACAGAGTTCTCAAAATCTACAGAGGCATCTTCATTAACCAGTCAAAATATGCCCTTGAATCATTAAAGAATACGGCTTTGATTCTTGTGACCCAGTGGATACTCCCATGGTGGAGAAATCCAAACTGGATGAGGATAAAGAAAGAAAAGTTGTTTGATCCTATACACTTCTTGGGTATGCTTTTGCACCCTCCTTTATCTAAAATGCCAGTAGACCTGACCTACAATTTTGCTATATGCTGTGTGCCCGGTATCATGCTCGCCTAACCTAAAAGTACTTAAATGCGGTAAAAAGGATTCTTTCAGGTATCTAAAAGGAACAGTACAATCAGGGACTTGGTATCCCGAAGGATTCTTCATTGCTCTAAACTGCATTTGGTAGATGCGGATCTTGCTGGTTGTTCTAGATACCACAACCGTGTCCGTCGGGAAGTATGCACTTTTGGGTGATAGACTTTTTAGCTGGTAGTCTAAAAGGCAGATCATAGCAGCTGCGCTAATCCAGTACGAAAGCTGATTTTATTGCTTTGTCTGGCTGTTGTGCTTGTTCCTTGGGATGAGTTCACTGCTTACCGAAAATACACTTTGGCTTTCGAGCAATAAATTCCAAGATTCTGTGTTATACTTTACTGAGCCTATACGCATCAACACTCACAGACTGTTGGGAGGATTATCGGTGCTGAGGCTGGGTGGATGTCTGCCCTTGTTTGTGATTAGCATAGGGGGTTGAAGTGGAGAGCATTTGTTTGTAGATCAGGAAGATCTTAATGAAATGGTGTTGTGAATTTACAAGTTATTCGTTATCATCTCATTCCCTTTCCGTTTTTTCTCTTCGTAGTGAGTGATAAATATATTCTAAACCTTCTATTTATTTTTTTTATTATGTCTTATCTATGTTCTTCTATTTACTATCCATTTTTCATTATCTATTCTTTTTGATTTTTTTAACCATATGTTTTTTTATTTTGGAAAAATGTGATCTATTAGAACGTGATCATGGAAATGTATTGAAGGTAAATAAATATGACGGGTTTCAGCTTTTCACCTACTCAGAACAAACAAGCTCATAGAAGAAAAGAAAACTTTTAAATAACCTTTCGCCAAGTTACATCGATAGTCCCGGTTGTTGTTTTCACCAAAGCTCTATTAAAGTCCCGGATGTACACATTTTCGCTTCCCTCGAGTTTGTTGCTAATGTTTGTAGACTCCAGAAGTCGAATTAAGTCTGTTCGGATGTACGACATTTTCCTATCCCCTTAGATTGTTATGCGTCATTGCAAAGTATATCTCAGCTAGAACACTACTTCTATTCCCCTTATATATTTGATGGGACCGTTCTCAAACATAATCATTATCTTGTTACATCTGCAATATTTATAAGTGAAAAATCTATGTGTAGAGGTGTGGTCTAAGCATGAGCGTCAACTATATCTAAACGTCAATTCCAACAAATCTCGTTTTTTCTTTCCTCTCATTCAAATATTGTGACATCAAGAAGTAACCTTGGTAAATTCAAGAGCGCTACTTCTACTTGAATGAATGCAAAGGAAATGTTGGTGTGTGTTTCAAAACACAAATTCCTGGAAAACTCGAATCAGACTACTATTGTAGTTCACTTAGAGATCTACTAGTTAACATAATTGATGATTCATTAAACAATCATTTGTTTCAATTATAGTGTAAATTACGTTTCTCCGTTGGCTTGATCGTTCATGAGGCATCTGAGATAGGAAATTTCCTATTCATCATCGGTGAATTACTTTATATTTAAGTCATCTACTATTGAATATATCTGCTTGCAAAGTGTCTAGACAATAAAGGACTGCCAATGGCAAATGGATATAAGTGGACGTTCTTTTGTTACTTTTGTATCAGTGGATGTTTAATATAAAAGTTTACTTTTTGTGTCTATCGTGAGATTTGTATGATATGATCTCATCATTTGGCTCTAGGACTCAATTAGAGTTCTTTTTGGCTTTTAGCTTGATGCGGATGGTTGTGGAGAAGACTGCATTCATTTCAATATCAACAATCTCATGTGAGTATGCCAATAGATTATGCGTTTGTAATTCTCAGTGACATGTGAATACAATGAATTCTTTTGAGTGAATCTTGAGTGGTTCAGTGAAGTTGCTTTTCAGATGAGATTCTCTTTGTGATGGGGTTGAGCATTTTACAATCCTAGTCCATGAGTGTCTTTTGTGATGGAATTATTTTGTTTTCCTGACTTAGTACCGTTAGGATCATAGGTTGGTACCGATAGTTATACTTAGTAATGACAGTACAATTAGTGGTTAAGGTTACTGATCACTTAGTTAGTACTGTTTAGTAGAATATAGTTAGTACCCGTTTTTAAGAGATATGTAAGATGAGATATTATTAGGAAAAGATATGTATTTAGCTTTTATGTCGTTTGGACTGCGCGTAGTAGGGTTTATTCCTTAGTCTATGTAAAAGGATCTCATGGCATAGGTTAGAAAAGAGAGATTGCAATGATATAAATTCATTACAATCGTATCTCGTAGTTAGTTACACTATGTAATCACTTGTATCTGTATTATTATCAAAGTTGTAGTAGTATAAGTCATTGTTCTTTTTAATGAATATTGTGTAGACTTCCTGTCCAATATTTATGCGCAATATAAAAAAGTTAGTTCATAGTTCTAGTGTTTCAATTTTCTATATAAGTCTCATAATATGTATTTTATATACTATAAATTTGCATTGATTACCCTTGTCCAGGTCTGTAAGATCTGTTCAGTTTGAGGACTCCAAGTGGTAGAGCCAGAGACTTGTTGGGTAAACTGTACTGAGGTAAGGAAGACAGTCAAAGCCAAAAAAAACACGTTATTACTTCACCAGTCCATACAATAACTAATTAGTATGCCATTCACAAGTGAAAATTCCACCACCTCACCACCATACCCTCAAAAGGAGAAGAAATGCTAGGGACACTTTGTCTTCTATGGCGTTTACCAGAACGATCATCTTGCGCTACGGATTGTCATAAGTATGATGTAGATGCAAATCGAGAGATTGTGAAGTATTGCCGAGATCAAATCTGTCGAATTTAGGTGGAATGTACGAATCAAAGTGAAGTATGCTAGAAGTAGTAATCTTATAGTGCGCACAGTTGTAAGGATTCTCTGGTATTCAAACTAAGAAGGGCTTCATAAAGGCTGTATGATTCAGGTTCCAATAGTCTTTTTGAGTTCTATGTTAGAGATTGTCATTGGTACAGGTGTTGATCCATACACTAAGGTATGCAAATCAGCACAAGGTTCCTTAGATGTCATTACCTCTTTCTGTTGCTCTGGTCTCAAGTTTCCTTAATCCATGAGGATACTCCGCAAACCCGGGCTTTTTAATGAATTGTGGGACTATGTCTCAAGTCATATTAAAGATCAGGTATAATAATCTAGATTTAAAGTCCTTTCTTGAGAAAGATGTAAAAGGCTTCTCTACTTTTCTTTTTTTTTTTGCGCATCTCTACTAGAGCAGGCAAAAATGTAGCATTTATCTGTCTGTTAAGAACACAAGACTATGAGTGTACTCAATGATTGTTAGTGTACAGCGACTTATAGTGTGTTCTAATCTTTTACTTGTCATAAACTATCTACCGTTATGGAACACAACTTCTTCATATGCCATACTTGCTAATCAATCAGTTTGTCTCTCATACGGGGATCATGAGGAATTTGGGAATAAGATAAATGCTTGCTGAATATGACTTAGAATGGAAATGGTCTTGAAATGGCAGTGGCCATATTTGGATTTCTCGATGTCGATTATGAACTAGTGTCTTATACAAAAAAAGACTGTAGAAAGCTACAATTGTCGATGCAAAATGGAAACAAGTTGTTTTTGATAAAAACATGCAAGGTCGAATGCTACAAGTTGCCATCAGAAGTCATGCCATTTTTTGTAGAGGTTGGTGTGAACCAATGGATAAATTATTGAGTAGTCAGGAGGAGATGGATGCTTGGAACCTCTGGTAATAACTGATTGGAGAGAAATCTGTGTGTTCGCCAGGATAGGACTGCTAATAGCAATATGTTGACCATTGATGGAGAAGGTGTGTAGATTGGTGACCAGTCACTCAGAGAAGAAGAAGAAGATTATGCTATTGATGGTCATGTATGCAAACAGCTCAGGCTCAGAACGGAGGTAATTCCATATTCAAATGCTGTGTTCGTGTTAACAAAGTCTTGACCGTAAACTTAAAATACTTGTATGATGCACAATGAGAACAATCAAGTGTATGCAGCATTGAATATAAAGGGCATATACTCCAGGTCTAAGAAAGTTAAAGCATAAAATAGTTTGCTCATTCAATAAGGTCAACTTTGGTATGAGAAAGATAAGGTTTATGAAAATACGGAATTAGATGATAAAACTGAATGTTACTATCATTACCATTAAGAAATTATTGGCAGATAAGATCAAAAAGAAAAAGAAGGATTTAAAATCTAAAGTAGGAAAAATGGCACACTCTTCTCAAATCTTGGTAAACTTGGCTAAAATACCAAATGAGTGCTAATGATAAATTTGGGCATTGGGTCATCAATATGGGGATCACATTTATATGATGGTATTTTGAGACTATGAAACATGAAGTTTTACACCTCACGGGTTTTTTATGAATAAGGAGAGTGAGTTAGAAACATCAACCTTTGTATGATAGTTTGTTACCAGTTAGGAGGAAGCATTGCTGGAACCCACCCATGACAGGGAATTACATGCCAACTGGACCCAATATAGAAGTAGATTACTCACAATTTACATATGGTCCAAAACAGACTCAACCTAGTGAATCTTGAAACCAGTGAAATTGATACCTGTGAATCTAACATTAGTTCAGAACCACCTGAATTAGTGTCTGAACCAGTTGTTTACTGAATCTAATGTAGATGTCAACCCTAAGGTTTGGTTATGATGCTCCTCTAATTGGAGGATTAATGAATCAGATAGTGAAGCTGAGTATCGTGTCTCTACCAACACAAGACAGGAAAACCAAGTTTTTGCTCCAACCCCTGGCAGATAGTAAGTATCTCCTAGAGACGAAAACTGTTAAGAATCATTTCATACATCAGTTAACAATAATTGCAGAAAGTTGACAAGAAATGGAGTTGGGGTATGGGTTTTACTGCAAGAGAATTGTTTTTGTGTGTGGATAGACTTTTTTAGTCATCTACTTAGAGATTGTGATTTCGCTATGAAGAAGAGGATGACTAAACAAGCTAGAGTAAGAAAATTAGCATGAGAATGATAGTCTATTCAATGGGAGATTAGGCACGAATTTGGAACGCTAATTGTATACAAAGAGTTAAATCATATCAAAGAATCTCCCAATTTGATTCCTTACGAGCTAGGTACTAACTAGAAACTGGCAAAATTGTATGTTAATACTGCTAGATTGCCTTAAGAATGATGGTAGCTAAAATATTGTTAGTTACTGTTAGGCATGAGTTTGATAATAGAAAGGCCCAGTTTATCTAGGTATGTATCTATAACGTAGTTGGTGTTATGAAAGTTAATACTGTTATGTGCCTTTTGTGAATTGAGTTAAGACCTGACGCCAATAGTTTTCCAATAAAACTTCTATTCACCATTTTCAAAGGGCCTTTTGTTAATAACAACATACGCAGGCACTTGTAGATCTAAATACTTTATCAAATGAAATGAAAGGTCACAACAGCAATTAGAACAAATTTTTCAAAACAAAAGGTTAATACTGCTAAGGTAAATGCAGTTAGTGCTATTGGGGGAAAAAGGGAAACTGTTGTTAAGCCCTCAGCAGGATGTAATTGGAGACCAAAAAGACATTACTGCCATAAAATCTCCAAATACAATAGTGGATCAAGTCTTAGAAATTGTTTCACTTTCAAAGATCCACTAGGCAAACTCAAGCCCAAACAGGCTTGGGTCCCTAAGAGAATCTAATCTCTTTTATTTGATGTGCAGGATTATCCACACAGAACTTTACAGAACAAAGGAATTGTTGATAGTGGATGTTCCAAGCACATGACTGGAAACAAGGCCTACCTTGCTGAATATCAAGACTTTAATGGTGGCCCTGTTGCTTTTGGAGGAAGTAAAGGTTACATAACTGGAAAAGGTAAAATAAAAATAGGAAAGTTAGATTTTGAGGATGTGTGCTTTGTGAAAGAACTTCAGCATTTCAATCTCTTTTCTGTGTCACAGATATGTGACAAGAAGAACAAAGTTCTTTTCACTGACTCTGAATGTCTTGTTTTGTCTCCTGAATTTAAGTTACCTGATGCAAATCAAGTCTTACTTAGAATCCCTAGACAAAACAATATGTACAGTTTCAATTTAGAGAACATTGTTCCTTCAGGAGGTTTAGCTTGTTTAATTGCAAAGGCCACAATTGATGAATCTAACAAATGGCATAGGAGGTTGGGTCATGTTAACTTTAAAAACTTAAACAAACTTGTGAAGGGAAACCTTGTAAGAGGTTTACCTTCAAAGATTTTTCAAAATGACCACACTTGTGTTGCTTGTCAGAAAGGAAAGCAACACAAGGCCTCCTGTAAGGCCAAATCAGTGAGCTCTATTAGTCACTCCTTACAGCTTCTTCATATGGATTTGTTTGGACCTACATCTGTAAGGAGCTTAAACCATAAGACTTATTGCCTGGTTATCACTGATGATTTTAGCAGGTTTAGTTGGGTGTTCTTCTTAAGAACTAAGGATGAAACTAGTGGAATCCTTAAGGACTTTATAAGACAAATAGAAGGGGGGTTGAATAGTTTACTGCTTTTTTTAAATTAATGTTATGCTTGTTTATAAAAATTTAGATTCTACTTTGTGTGATCTTGATATGTGTGCAATATGAACAATACAAGTACGTAAGTAAATGACAAGTAAATATAAAAGACAAGAGATAAGAGTTATAAGGATCAAACCACAACACAAGGATTTATAGTGGTTCGGTAATGAAGCACCTCTTCGCCCTACTCCACTCCCCGAGCACCAAACTCGAGAGTTATCTTCACTATGTCAACAAACTCCCTTTAGGCGGAGAAAACCGTACACGACTTAGCTTACACCAATTTTTGACACTAAGCGAAATGTCGAGTTCTAATCCTAGCTAGAACCAATCTATCACAACACAACACACCACTTCACAACAAATCACAACTTGGGTTCACTACACAACTTCTCTCTACTTCACAACTTCACTTTGCTTCACAACTTCACTTCACCAAGACACTACTACGATCACACCAATCTATCACTACTTACTAAGATCACCCCGATCTAACTATACTTACAATGATCACAACAATCTACTTATTGTACACAACTACGATACACACCTTCACAATATACACAAATGATTTACAAGATATAACACAACTACACAACTATACCAACTATACTCATATAACTTCTTTCTTCTTGATTTGATGATAAGAAGTATTCTTCTCTTGCACTTGAGAAATTAAGCTTGGATCACTTGGAAACAAAGCTTTATGATTAAATGATCAAAGGAAAGAAAGGAGTGTATAAACTGATTTAGAACAGAAAGAAAGTGTGTGCAAAAGGTGAGAAAATCAGTGGGGAATAGTCCAGTATTTATAGGCAAGCTGAGACAAAAAAACACGTGGCCGGTCCCCTTAATTAGGGTGTCGGTCCCCTTAAAATTAAGGGGGCCGCCCGTTATAATTAAGGGGGCCGCCCATGCCTGACGCTCCCTTTTTTGTCTTTTCTGGGGGAGGTGTTTTCTGGAACATTTCTAGCCGTTTTTGGGTAGAAAATTTGAATTCAAAATATTTATTTGAATAAAACATTTCTTTTAAATCTAAAAATGTTTTGTAAAAGATATAAAAATGTTTGTGTCATTTTTATAAAAAGTGTGAGGTTAAATAAAAAATCATTTGATCATAAACTACATTAAGCATTTGTTTATTCATACCTTTAAGTGATTAAATTTTCAAAATAAAAATTTACTACTAATTACTTGTTTACAATTAATTTTTCATTAATTGTTTTTACATTTTGTGATTATCAAAACGTAGAGAGATCAAAAAATATTAACAATGTTTTTAGGCATTATTTCTATCAACAGATCCAATTTAATATCCGTTATATAATTCCAGGCGATTGCCCCTTTATGGTTCTTAAGAACCTCGAGGAGCCTAGTTTTTTTTGACGGTGGATAATGCGGATGAGATGACCAGTGGGAGTTGGTTGTTTTCCTGGAGAAAAGCGTACTCAAGGTGTTCGGGTAATTCTTCAGTTCAAGTTTGGGTGGTTTAACGCTTGACGGTTTTAATCGATTCTCTGGGGTTTTCCATTCGAGTGGTTCTACCGGCTCTGTCCTCGGGTAGAAAGAAACTGCATGCACCTCGTTAGAATCTTCCTCTTCTTCTTCTTCAAGGTCCATTTTCTGTCTTGATTTACTGTGTCGAACACATTGTTCTTGGACCAGATTAGCGGTGTGATAGACGCAGTTAGGTAATCGTCACGGGCGTATTTGGATTTATGGATTTCCTAATGTTGAAGGTGACGGTTTTTCTTTCGACTCTTAGATCAATTTTCCTTCGTGAACGTCAATTACAGCTCTTGCTGTGGCGAGGAAGGGCGTCCCAAAAGATTCAGGAACTAGCTATACTTTGTCCTTTCCAAAAACTACGAAGTCAACTAGAAAGATGAACTTGCTTGCTTTCACCAATAGATTCTCACAAACCCCGATGGGGTATTTAATAGATCGATCAGCCAGTTAAATACTCATTTTGGTTGGTTTAAGTTTAGAATACCAATCGTACGGAAGAGAGAGTGTGGCATGAGATTTATACTTGCTCCTAAATCAGCTAAGGCGTTCTTGACTGCCAGGGGTCCGATAAGACATGGCAGTATGAAGCTTCCTGGGTCTCCTTCTTTTTGAGGCAGACTCCTTTGGATAATAGCGGAACATTCCTCACTAAGATTTACCGAAGAGGCCGCTTTTTCAAGTTTTTCCTTATGAGAAAGGAGATCCTTTAAGACCTTGGCTCCCTTTGGCATGTGGATCATAGCTTCCAGGAATGGCAGATTTATATAAATCTGTTTGAAGATTATGAGAAGCCGCTCATCTTCGTCATCCTTTTTCTGCTTCTTCACTCTGGATGTAAGAGCAAATTTGATGACTTAGAGGGTTGGTATAAAATGGATGGCCAAGGGGCAGGTTCTTCATTATATGTAATGCTTGGCTCTGTACCCTCGGGTCCTTCCTTTTCGGCTGCTCCTTCAGTGTTGGCAGGCGTCGATTCGGAAGGGGTCGGGAAAGGGGGGTCTCGAGTGCTAACTCCTGATCTAGTTGTTATGGAAAAAGTTGGTGCTTCAGGTTTAGGAGTTTTGCTTTCCCCAATTGCAGAGAGGATTTTAGAGAATTATTCATGCATTTCCTTATGGTGCTGGTCAAACATCTCTCTTATCCCCTTTGCGTGGGATTTCTTTTTGAGCATAAAGTTGGCGAGCTCATCTTTAAACTTATTTCTAACAATCTATTCGGGGCCATCCTTTCCTTTTTCTTTACATTTGCTGTTCCCTCATAGTGGGGTATCATCGTTATGGTAGAACCTCAGAAGATAAGGATCATCATAGATGTCTCCCCAGAACAAGCATACTTGCTCGGCCGGGTTGGTCTGCTCGCATTCATCAGCCTCGTGGGATCCTCCGCAGTAGTCACAAATTAGGTAGGGGTTTTTCAACCCAACCTCTAGAGTAGGTGTTTCGAGGTAGGAGATTTGGTTGTAGGCCCTTTTTAGACGTCCCCTGAATGTAGGTTGCATTGCCTCCGAAATGGAAGAAACGTTCATGGGTGGCGACAGGTCGTCCCACAAATTGTCTTGGTCCATCTTCTTCGGTAAGAGAGTTGAAGCGGAATTAAGTAAATTGATCGAGTTTCCTACAGTTGTCCAGAGATATGTTATCGTGAAAGATTTGTACCAAAAGCCATTTTTGTATCCCATGATGGGGCACCTGTTTGATCTAAGGGACGAGGTAGGTCCTACCGGAAAGAAGTGGTCAAGGAATCGTGACACGAGCTGATCCCATGTCGTGATTTGAGCGGGGGGTATTCTGTCAAACCATTCTCCCGCTTTTCATTTGAGGGAGAAATAGAAGAAGCATGGCCTAGATGTATCCCTTGTGACTCCGTCAGCTTGTATGCTATCGACGATACTTAAGTAGTGCTTAACATGACGAAAGGGGTCCTCATTTTTCAATCCTTGGAATGTGCATGTTCCTTGATTTAACAAAGATGTTGCATGCGTCGACGTTTCTTCCGCTTGCTTTCTGCTGGATCGGTGATTAGGTTTTGGAAACCGGAGGATATTAGGGTGAGAATGGTCATGTATGGTTTTGGGAGGGGTTGGCGGTTTTGGCTACATTGTCAGTTGAGGGTGAGGATGCTTCATCATTAAGAGGTTTCTTTCAGCTATAAGCTTAGAAGATTCGTTTCTGCATGTAGTGCCTGGCGGCATCTCATAACCTTCGGAATTCTCTTTCGGGTTTGTCGAGGGGTTTTGTTAACCTCTTAACGGTGCTACGTGTCATGGTGATAGATTTACAAAACAGATAACACGAAGAATGCTAGGATCTAGGAGTAAGCTTTATTTAGATTTTTTTTTCTCACTTGAAAGGATTCAAGCGAGTACACCTAAGTTAAACAATGATCAAAACCTAACTATTCCCCGCGCAGTGGCGCCAAAAACTTGATGTTGTCGTCATAGGACTTCTACATGAAGTTTTACAACTCCCTATGAGACGCACCTAAAACAGTTGCAGTTGTAGTACTAGTTTAGGCAAGGACTCGGGGGTGTAATGCATTCTCTAGGGGAATAAGTTGGGAAGGCTTGATCACGGTCTAACATAATTCTAGGGGTTGAGAGAAGATTATTTTTGTGTTTTTATGTTTTATGAAAGCAGGTAAATCTGTGGTTTGAGAGGTTACTTTGTTTAACTATTTAATATCTAAACTACTGGTGATAACTTTATGATAATTAAATGTATTTACTTAATCATGCATTACTTATCAGATTGCTTCTCCTAATCCTGTTGCCTTGTCACACTTGTAATGATCTATGTAAGTATTTCCTAGGTTATGAACGGATTACATGAACCTGCCGTCTATTTAATAATTCCGTTATAGGCACCGCAAAAGTAAGTTAGTTATGAGACTATTACAAGGCCCTAAGAGTATATTAAATGCGTGTGAAATACTTTAAGAGGGATCAACAATATAAGGGGGTAAGGTAGTATGAAGACTGTTACCCAATGGTATCCTTCCTACGTACTCGCGTTTCCCTAGACATGTCTACAGTGATACAGACAAAAAAAGTGGTTTTCTAAAGCCTAACACGCACATTCATCAACAAGAAGCAACAGTAATAGGATCTACATTCCGACTTTCATGCAATCATAAGCAAATACAAAGGAGGGTTTAGCCTCGCATGTTATAATGAAAGAAAGAAGATAAATCAATCACACAACACACAGACATATTGAATGATGAATAATAAATAACCTTACCTGAATTGAAACATGGATCCAAGGTAGTACAATAGGGTTTTGAGGCCCTAAAAATGACCTAAGAAGCTGTATTAGAGGCTAGGGTTCGTCTCCCTAAAGTTATACAAAGTTACACACTTGAAACCCTAAAATCGGTTTTATATTTATAGAGATATCATTACGACGGCGTCGCTTTGTAATCCTGACGCCGTCGCTACGTAGATGGTTCTAGATTCACTTTAAGTCGGCCACGTCCTGACGCCGTCGTTGAATCTCTGACGCTGTCGCCATGAATGTCATGACACCGTCACTTAATGGTTGCGACGCCGTCTCTAGGATCTGAGTGAATAATTCTTCATGGTTCTTGGTGTAGAGTCCTAGTCTTGTCCATTTCTTCTCCAAATGAACCCAAGTCATGTGTATTTCCTCCAAATGCCATACAAGTGCTAAAAACCTTAAAACAAACGATTAAGCACATAATCTGGGCATATTTTCATGATTTAAGGGGTTAAATGACCCTGAAATAGTGTATAAAATGACACCTCATCAAAAGCCTTTATATGTTATATTATTAACTAAATCATGGTAGTTAACCCTCAATATAAAAACCTTTGTTTACACTCATTTGAAAGGTGTTAGTTACTCCTAGGAAAAACCTGTAGGCCAATACTTTAGGATAAACACCAACTGTTTGTTTCGTTACACCTTAGCCTATCCTGTTTGATTAAGTCTTCTTACTAGTTGCTAGTTGCTTTAAGTGTAAAGTATGCATTCCCTGTGTCTTGTGTCATTTTCTATCTCTTGTATGGTTGGGAAAAATTGCACATTGCAATGGGAATATAAAAAGTAGTCAAACTCATGTATTTTTACTACCATTACAATTATTGGTATGTTCGAAGAAGGAAGAATTATGGAAGAAATTATCCGGGGCTATTATGATCGTGAAGATGGTGAAATTACACCGAGATTCGTAGTGTATTTGTTTAAAAAAATGAAAAAATTAGAAAATTTCAACAAAAAAGAGGAAGAAGTCTTATAGTCGGTTCGCTTAAACTTAAACCGATGGTATTATTTAAAGGATCAATTATTCGTTGATACGTGTTATAAATCAATGATGTAAAGTTTTGTATAAAGTGGTAAAAAGGGGATATCGCAACTTTTTGTCTTTGTAGAAGTTATTTATGTATGGATGATTGGAAAGTTGACCGTTACGAGAACGCCAACTTAGGTTTTTGATCTATGACGAAGAAGTTTGTGTAAATATTTATGATTCTTTATGACAACAACTGGGTTAACTTCTAAACATACAAGCTCACCAATGTAATGTTGATCTTTCGAGTATTATTTTCAAGTATTCTGAATAATCAATGAGGTCGTGACATCAGGCTTTAGCAGACCTAAGTGCATCCTTCATGGATCTTATCTTCAAAGATTGGCATTTGAGAACTTGGTTTCAGTTTAGCTTTTGGATCTTATCACTCTGATGTTGAGGAGTTGATTTGTAATTAATCTAGACTATGTGATGTGTTCTCTACTTGTCTTGGCACAAGTCCATACTTGTTGTCGGAGAACGTTGTGACACTTTGTTTCAATGCATTTAGACTTCTCTATATTGACGTCTTGTGTTATGACGATCAAATCTTCGTCACGCCTCGTGTTTCCGCCTTAGTCAGGGTGTGACAATTGTGATATGTGTCCAGGGCTTTTGTTGAAAGTTTTGGTAAAAATAAATATAAGAAAAATTAATGAGATACTAAGGGTGAAGTGAAAGATAAATGATAGAAATATTAGAGAGAGTGATGAAGTGAAAAAAGGAAGATGATTTCAAATGGAGACAAATGAGTACGAACTAATAAACAAGACGATTTACCCTATTGTTCAATGGCATATGGGGTAGTTTATACGGCCATACTTGAGTCTGTTTGATCAAAGGACCTGATTATTTAAAGTGTCAGAGCTAACGACTGTTACATTAATTACTCCAAACCTTTAAAATAATATTTAACACGATAATTGTCCAGATACGCAAACCCCGAGTGTACTGTACCAGTTCGTAATATTACTCTATTAAAGATCTAAAGAAAATATCTCTTTTTACATGAAGTGAATATTGTGACACCGTGACTTGAGCAGGTTAGTAAAAACCTTAGAGTTGATATAAAGTATTTATACGGTGTCTATAATCCGTGTGTTATTCGCTGACTCTTAAATGCTGTATTCGCGCATCTATACAATCTGTGATCTTTGTTACATCTTTTGTCGCATTGCACGTTATCCGGTTTTTCGGCCCTTGCATATCCTCTCTTTCGTTCATCATTTTCCATCCGACTCCTGGAAATGAATAGAATGATTTGTTCATGACGTTATCGTGTTGTTATTCAATTGAATATGGTTCGTATTGATCGTTAAAGAGATTATAGTGTTTTCCTAGGTTATGATTGTCTCGTATTTAAGTTATACTTAGGTAGTACGATATAGGTCTTTCTAATTTAGGAAAGTAATTTATGAAATGAAATCCATAAAATGTAAGTTTATAATTAGTCTTATTTAAAAGGTTTACTAAATTAATAAAGGGTTTTATAAAAATAAAAAAATAATGGTAAATATACATTTAATAATAATTTAAAATTAATATATATATATATATATATATATATATATATATATATATATATATATATCAAATGGGTTGGTTTTAAGAAAAAAAAGAGTTTAAGTATAAAACAAATTGGTATTAAATAAGGACTAGGGATTTAGGGTTAGCTTATAAATACAAAAAGTAGTCCTCTCTTCCCCTTTGTTCCTTTTGCTCGATCGAAACCTTAAGAATAGAAAAAAAATATTTTTTATCAATAATCAAGTGTGTTGATTTAATCGGTTAAAAGTTTTAGGTATGATCTCCAATCCTATTCTTGTTTAATTCTTCTTTATTAGGTAACCATTAATTGGTTGGAATTATGGTTTCATTAAAATTCATGTAAAACATGTTAATTGATCATTATAAATCAAATAGGATGTAATTTATAGTGTTTGATGAGTTTGGTTTAGGTTTATTGTTGTTTAAATTCGCGCAATTAAAAACTTGTGACAGATTTAGGATCTCTTGTAAGTGTCATAAACTTGGTTCATAGGATAGCTTTTATTGATTTCTTGAGCCTAAAATTAACTACAGAGAGTCTACTTTTCAACCCCGTTAGTTTCATGAATTAAAAGTGAGTGGAGGTCAGTCAAAATAATTTTACAAGATTCGTTGTCAAATCTGAGTTTTTGGGGGCAGATTCTGGTTGTGTTTGTGAGGTCAAAAACGATAACAAAACGTCTTTTTAATTGATGGGATTGCTATAGTAGCAAGTTCATGATTTTATAATTTTCTAGAATTTTTATAGAATTTTCCTAAGTGTTTAAATGGGTCTGATCAAGCTAAAGTTTTTTATAGTCGAATCAGATCCGAATTTGAGTACTTTGTGATGTTGAATTTTTATAAAATAGTTAGGCTCAATATTATTTTTTCTAAAAAATCACAGTAGTTTATAACCCTTTGGGAAGGTAGGAAATGAAAGGGGAAAATCAATTTAATGATTTAGTATTTTATTTGTGGTCATAAAGTGACTACAAAATTCTGCCAAAAATCTAGAAAACTAGAATAAATGATTAAAGGTATTTAAAGTATAAATGATATATGGAAAGTGTGGTAAAGGGGTTTATAATCATAATATGAACCTAGAAGTCAATCAATTGATTGTTATATCGTCTTGGGCGTTTAGCCTAATCGCGTGTAACACGTGTTTTATTTATGTTTAGTTGATTTCAAGGAATTCGTGAAGTAGCAGTGCATCAGGTGGGTTTTATAGTCCCATTTTTCTGTTTTTATTAGGATGGAAATGATGCAAAATGTTTTGAAAATGTTTTATTGATGTGATTATGTGTTTTAATTGCAAATGGACATTACATGACTATTATATGACTATGTGATACATGTGTTATTTGGGATCGGATGAGTACGCCTACTCAGTGTTGGTTATGGTACCATGGGAGCGGATGGGTACGCCTACCCAATGTGATATGTTGTGTGGTACATTCTGGGTGAGCTTGGTTGCTTATAGTGCTAGCTATTCTAAGCCCGAATGCGAAATTAAGTATGTGAATATGTTGATTTGATTTTGGTTGCATGCTAGCATAGGTTCATGATAGTTCATTATAGTCCTACATTGTTTTGATAAATCACAATGGAAGCAAGTATTTTTGCGTGTCCAAAAACCTATGACTTTCACCAATCATTAATGTTATGTTTTTAAGCAACATTTCAGTAGCATCTTAAGGAAAGTGAAGTTAGGAAGCTTGGCTAGTGAGACCGTAGTCTAGCATGACGTCGCACTTATTGGATTGATACTTTAATGTTTTAGTTTTGAATATTTGTTTATGTCTTTGATCTGAGTACTCTTTTACCTCAATACAAGTCCCTTTTTCTGTGTATGGTATTTGTCATACACATTGTAGTCCATATGCGGTTTTTTAATGCATTTTATTCTCTCTATTTTTGACACCATTGTGGTTGTGATGATACCCAGGACGGTACGCCTGGTGTTTTCCACCCTTGCGGGTGTGACAGATTGGGATCAGACCAATGTTTTATAGATAAGTAGGGTTGAACTAGACTATAACTAGAAATTCCATCACATAGTTGCATAAGGGTTAAGTGTTTTTAACTACTTAAGTATCATATTTTGTTTCGTTTATCCGAAAGCTTTTAATTACTCTATTTTTGGGCTACTGGATATCTAATATAATATATACTAACTTCATTAATATTTTAGTCATGTGCCCCTACCCGTAAGAAAATTCGGTAGTGGGATCGTTAATCACAACTGGACTTAAGCGCTATATCGGATCTAGCGAACGACTTAGAATGAAACGATGAAACCGCAATGCCAAATACCCATTGATTTGTCTTCGTGCCGCTTGAGGAAAATGATTAGTGAGAACATGGAAGGAAAATAGATATGAAAAGAAATGAAATGATTTCAAAGGATGACACAATCTCTCAATTTTGAGATACTTATCCATCTGAAGGAAGAAGAGGAGAAAGAAGAGTAAGAAGAAGAAGAGGAAGAAGAAAAAGAAGAAGAGGAGGAAGAAGAAGAGGAGGAAGAGGAAAGCCAAAAAATAAAAAAAAAAAAAAAAAAAAAAAGAAGGGATCGAAGGTGGCGTTAGAAATGGGGTCAAACTCCGAGTCTTCAGGTTATGCATCATCCAAAAATGAAGTGGAATCAGATCTCAAGTCCACAACAAGGAGTGAACCAAAGTTTAAGGAGATGGAAGATACTTGTAAGAGTGGGATTTGACCTAAAACAGATTTATCTTAGCCATTCATGCCTATATGTTACCCGACTACCCATCTCATTTCATGTTTTGAAAAATTTAGTTCATTTTTCTATGGTTGGAGCCATGTTTAGGAATGTTTACGATTTTAACTTTTGGATTCAAGTATTTTAATAATATGCGTAAGTATTGTCAGGATTATTTTCGCGTGTGATGAGTTAATGATGGAATTATGTTTATGTGTGTGTTAACCTTAAGAATGTCGTCATAGGAGGGAGTACACTTGTGAAAGGGGGCATCTATAATTATGGTGGCTAACATAATTATACATGCGCCGCAACACAAGTGGACTTACAATATGAATACAGGACTGATGTTGACACGTTATAACGTTGTATACTTGTATGTATATGGTAATGTGTAGAGTATGATAAGATTATGGGATTGGAAATCCTTATTATATCGTCTAATGTATATAAATTTTATCTTATATAGAAATGGCTCCAACCCGGCGAAGCGGCCCTAGCAACGACGAGAACCCCCACATTGTTGCTATCATCGCGCAACAATTACAAAACACCATTCCTCAATCATGCACACAAAAGGTAAAACTGAATAATGTGACTAAGTGCAAATGCTAATGTGGGAAATAGGAATGGTGAAAGGTGGGAATGGAAATGGGGAAACAATGGAATGTTATACAAGACCCGCATTCTTGCTTGTAACCCCGAGACATGATGAAAGATGTGCAGTAGCCCTTACTTATGGAATTGTGAAAATGATTCATGATAGAAAATAGTGGATGTGCGGAGAATCAAAAGGTGAAGTATGCTGCTAGTTCATTCATAAATAAGGCTTGACTTGGTGAACACCCAGGTCAGCAAGGGATCATAAAGCTGTCTATGAGAATACATGGGTTTAGTTCAAGGCGTGCTTGTGGAAGAGTTTTGTCCCAAGTATCAAAATGGAGAAGTTGGAGAGTAAGTTTTGGGAATCAATACTATGGTGGGGACTAATCATGCGGGGTAAACTGGATTGTTTCCATGAGTTGGCCAAACTAAGTCCCACACTTGTAACTCCTTGAGTTGAAGCGAAAAAAATATCGAAAGGTAATATAAACGATTGGCACCTCAAATTTTGTGAATGCTCCAGCAACTCAACCACCACGATACAAAGTGCTATCTTAAGCTGTAATACTTACTGATGAGGGTCCCGTTGTGTACATTAACAATGAGTAGTGGAGAAAAAGAAAGGAAGTGGAAGAAACAAGTAAACAAGGAGGTTCATGGAAAGATAATAAGAAGGCAAAAGTAGGAATGTGGGCGCATATCCTAAGTTTGCTAACTGTTTTACTTATCATCCAGAAAGTGAACCTTGTAGGTTGTGTTTCAACTATCAGAAACCAAGTCACTTTGCCAGAGATTGTCAGGCGCCGGTTAAGCAGGTGGCACCAGTTAGTGCTGTTAGGATTGGAAATAACCAAAGGGTTTGTTATGAATGTGGGAGCTCCAAACATCTTTGCAATACTTGTCTTAAGTTGAACCGAGCACCTGGTCAAGCAGGAAACCGTCTAGCTTTAGAAGGCAACCGAAATACCAAAACATGGGAATCAAGCAAGAGAAGATCCTTTATGTGTGAACGCAGTCGATTCCCTGCAGGATCCTAACATTGTGACGGATACTTTCTCTTTAAACGATCATTTTGCTACTGTACTATTTGATTCTGGAGCTGATTTTAGTTTTATTTCCACTAAATTTGCGCCCTTACTAAATGTGAAACCTAGATTTAAAGTCCCTGGATATGGTAATAAAAGTGCTAATGGTAAGAAACAAAAAGTTGAAACGATTATCCATGACTGCAAACTTAACAAG
This sequence comes from Tanacetum coccineum, assembly GCA_026074375.1. Classification (NCBI taxonomy): domain Eukaryota; kingdom Viridiplantae; phylum Streptophyta; class Magnoliopsida; order Asterales; family Asteraceae; genus Tanacetum; species Tanacetum coccineum. The sequence continues at coordinate 17,612 of BQNB010004126.1, read as the reverse complement.
GAAATTCCTTATCATTATAGATTTGATACCGCTGTGTCATGGAAAGTTTTGATGTGATTGTGGGGATGGATTGGTTGTCTAAGAATAAGTTGAGATAGTGTGTCATGAGAAGGTGGTTAGGATACCGATGGAAGGTGGTGAGATCCTTCGAGTTTCAAAGGAAGCAATACTTTGGATCACGAAAACACTAATGAGCACAAGGCAAAAAAAAAAAAAAGATGAACCGGAGTTGAGTGACTATTCCCATTGTATGAATTTTCATTAGTATTTTGGAAGACTTGTCAGGGAATTACCCACCGCAACGACAAGTTGAAGTTCCGCATAGATTTAATTCCTGAGTGACGCCGTTGCAAGTCTCATATCGCCCGCCACTAGCACCCTCGAAATCAAGAGTATTTCGAACATCCTTCATGAATTGCAAGATAAGGCTTTATTCGCCAATCATTCTCCCAAGGAGCACCATTATTGTTCGTTAAGAGAAGACTGTTCATGCGCATGTGCTAATTACCAGGTATTGAACAAGTTGACCGGCAAAGAACAAAAAACCGTTACCCTCCCCCAGATCAACGACTTATTCGATCAATTACAAGAAGCGCGTTATTTCTCTAAGATAGATCTTTGGTCGGGTTATCATCAGCTTAGAGTGCATGAGGATGATATCCCAAAGACTGCGTTCAGAACGCCTACGAACACTTTGAGTTTACGGTTATGCCTTTTGGGTTAACCAATGCATCAGCGGTCTTCATGGACTTAATGAACCGGGTTCAAACTACTTGATAAGTTTTGTCATTGTATTCATTGATGATCAACTGATCTAAGCAAAGACTAGAGTCATGAGTTCATGTGAAATTTGTGTTGAGCTGCTAAGAAGAGAGGTTGTATGCTAAGTTTTCCAAGTGCGAGTTCTGGTTGCAAGAAGTGCATTTCCTCAGTCACATAGTCAATCATAACGGTATTCATGTAGACCTAAGTAAGATTGAGGCAGTAAAGAACTAGAAAGCTCCTACAACGCCGTCCGAGATACGATCATTTTTGGGGTTAGAAGGGTGCTATCGACATTTTATCGCGAACTTCTCTAAGATTGCTAAACCCCTTACTTTGTTGACTCAGAAAAACAAGAAGTATGAGTGGACCTGAGCAGAAGAGGGCTTTCCAACTTGAAGATAATTGTATAATGATCCCAAAATGTTGTTGCTTGTTGGAATTGAAGATTTTGTAGTCTACTATGACGCGTCGAATCAAGGATTAGGTTGTGTACTCATGTAAGAGGCAAGGTAATTGCCTATGCATCACGACAATTGAAGATCCATAAGAAGAATTATATAACACACGACCTAGGGTTGGGAGCAGTAGTGTTTGCTCTTAAGACTTGGATGCATTACTTGTACGGAACGAAGAGTGTCATCTATACGGATCATAAGAGTCTTTAACACATATTCGATCAGAAGGAGTTGAATATGTGTCAAAGGAGGTGGATTGAGTTATTCAGCGACTATGAGTGTAAGATTCGCTACCATCCGGCGAACGTAGTAGCTGATGCCTTAAGTAGGAAAGAGCGAGTGAAACCTAGACGTGTACAAAGGGCAAGGGCTATGACCATACAGTCCGAGTTAAAAGAAGGATAATGGCAGCCAGAAGTGAGGCATTCAGGAAAGAACATGCAGCAGCAAGATTACACGGGTAGACAAGCATATGGAAAAGAAAGAAGATGAAAGCTACGTACTTTATGAGATCGCATATGGGTTTTTCGTTGTGGAGGTGTGAGTAACCATAATCATGGACGAAGATCAAAGACTAGGAACCTGTGCATCCCGGGAGCGATAAGATGTACCATGATACTTCGGATATGTATTGGTGGTCGGGATGAAAGGGATATCGCTACATATGTTAGCAAATGTTTAACTTGTTTGAAAGTGAAGGCAGAGCATCAAAGCCTTCGGTTATTGCAACAACCAAAGATAGCACAGTGAAAATGGGATAATACCACTATGGATTTTATTACGAAGTTACAGAGGTCGAAGAGCGGGCATGATACAATATGGGTAATAGTCGACAGACTGACCAAGTCAGCTTATTTTCTAGCGATACGTGAGGATTATAGTATGGAGAAGTTGGCAAGGTTGTACATTGATGAAATCGTTGCATGGCATGGAGTGCCTGTGTTCACTTATTTCGATCGAGATGGACGGTTACATCATGTGCGGCAAAACATTACAAAAGCTTTAGGGATGCGATGGATATAAGTACGCTTATCATCCTCAGACAGATGGACAAAGTGAGCGTACAATTCAGACATTGAAGGATATGTTAAGAGCGTGTGTGATCGACCTTGGTGACAGTTGGGATGTTCACCTACCGTTAGCGGAAATTTCTTATAATAATAGTTATAATTCGAGTATTCGATGTGCTCCGTTTGAAGAACTGTATGGAAGGAAGTGTAGGTCGCCTGTTCGGTAGGCTGAAATTGGAGAAAGCAGGTTAATTGGACCGGAATTAGTGCAAGAGACGACTGATAAAGTAGTCTTGATAAAGAAAAAGCTCAAAGCGGCAAGAGATCGTCAGAAGAGCTATGCTGATAATAGGCGCAAGCCACTAGAGTTTGAGGTTCAGGATTAAATGTTACTGAAGGTGTTGCCTTGGAAAGGCGTGATACATTTTGGAAAGAAATGTAAGTTGGCACCAAGGTATGTTAGACCATTTAAAATCCTTAAAAGGATCGGCCCCGTAGCTTATCGATTAAGATTGCCTAAGGAATTGAGTAGCGTACACGACACATTTCATGTGTCGAATTTGAAGAAGTGTTTGGCGGATGCAAATCTGCATGTGCCACTAGACGAGATTAAGGTTGACAAAACCCTTCATTTTGTTGAGGAACCCGTAGAAATTATAGATCGTGAGGTTAAGAGTTTGAAGCGTAGTAAGATTCCAATTGTTAAAGTTTGTTAGAATTCAAAGCGTGGCCCTGAGTTCACGTGGGAACGTGAGGACCATATAAAAGCTAAGTATCCTCGATTGTTTGCTGTGTTCTGTTAAACCTACTAGTTAAATTTCGGGACGGAATTCTTAGGAGGGATACCTAGACAACCGTGACTTGAGCAGGTTAGTCAAACCGTTAGAGTTGACTAAAGTATTTATATGTGTTATAATTGTGTAGCTTTATGTGTTCTTATACGAGTATTTGATATTAATCCGTGATGCGTGTTCATCTATTATCATTTGAGTTGTGTTTTTGGTAGCTATTTTATTTCGTTCACATTTTTGTGACAATGGAAATGATAGCATGATTTTAAGCGTTATCTTGTTATTTGATGAATAATTAATATATGAGCGTAAAGAGTATATAATGTATTCCTCAGAGATAATTACGTCTAGTATTTAATTGATAAGCATTAGATAAATTCTAATTAGGAAATAATTTATGAAATGAAATTATAAATAGTCGTTTATAACTAGTTTTAATTTAAAAAGGTTTGCAAAATTAATAAAGGGTTTTTATAAAAATAATAAAATAAGGGTAAATATACATTTAATAATAATTAATAAAAAAAATAAAAAAATTTAAAGGGGTGTTTTGTTCGGCCAAAAAAAGGAAAAAAAAGGAAAACTAATTTGATTACAATTAGGAAACTAGGTATTATAAATACAAAATCAAGAAAACCCTAAATCACTTTTTTCTCTCCCTCTCCCTTTGACCGGACCGAAGCCCCCCCCCCCCCCCCCCCCACAACCTAAGAAGAATACAAAAATTATTCAAGAACCAAGGTGGTGATTCAAGTGTAATCGGGTGAAAGGTTTAGGTATGATTTTAATTAAGTTCTTGTTTAAATATTTATAATCATGTAACTTTAATTGATGGATAAATTAGGGTTTATAATTTTTTGTAAATTAATGATATAAAACTATATGGGTGTGTTCGGGAATAGATTTAGAGCATGTTGGTGTAAACGGTTTAGATTAGAACGCGTTACTTCGAAAGTTAGGGTTTGGCAGAATTTGGTCATGTTGATTGAATGATATCTCATTGATAATAAAACGAGTTATGCTATGAAATCTAGCCTAAACTTAAGTTCAGAGAGTCTAGGTTTCAAAAAGTTCAGCCCCGAAAGGTTTTGAGGTCGGGAAGTTAGTCAAATAATTTTTACAAGAAAAGTTGTCGAAAAAGTAAATTCGGGTCAGATTTCGGGGAGTAAAACCCCTACTTAGAAGTTGAGTCAAGGCTTAAAAAAATCAAAGATCATATTTTATGTGTCTATTAACTCCAGCTCAAAGCACAAGTCCTAAAACATTGTCTAAGTATTTTTAGAAAAATCAAACTGTGGTGGTGCGTGTAGATCCGAATTAACTACTTTTGAGGTTAATTTTTATAAAATAGTTAGACTCAATATTATTTTTTCTAAAAAATCACAGTAGTTCATAACCCATTGGGAAGGTAGGGAATGAAGTAGGGAAAAACAATGTGATGATTTAGTATTTTATTTATAGTCATGAAATGACTACAAAATTCTGCCGAAAAGCTGGAAAACTTGGATAAATAAATTAAGGGTATTAGGGTATAAGTGAGATATGGGAAGTGTGGTAAAGGGTTTATATTCATAATATGAACATAGAAGTCCATCAATTGATTGTTACATCGTCTTAGGCATTTAGCCTAATCGCGTGTAACACGTGTTTTATTTATGTTTAGTTGATTTCAAGGAATTCATGAAGTAGCTGTGCATCAGGTGAGTTTCATAGTCCCATTTTTTCTGTTTTTCTTGGGATGGAAATGATGCAAATATTTTGAAATGTTTCATTGCTGTGATTATGTGTTTTAAATGCGTATGGACATTACATGACTATTATATGACTATGTGTTATTTGGGATCGGATGAGTACGCCTACTCAGTGTTATTGTGGTATTGACTTGGGATCGGATGAGTATGCCTACTCAGTGTTGGTTATGGTACCATGGGATCGGATGGGTACACCTACCCAATGTGTGAATATGTTTGTGTGGTACATTTTTGGTGAGCTTGGTTGCTTATAGTGCCAGCTATTCTAAGCCCGAATGCGAAATTAATATGTGAATATGTTGATTTGATTTTGGTTGCATGCTAGCATAGGTTCAAGATAGTTCATTATAGTCCTACATTATTTTAATAAATCACAGTGGAAGCGAGTATTTTTGCGTGTCTAAAACCTATGACTCTCACCAACATTAGTGTTGACGTTTTAAAGCATCATTTTCAGGTGAGCATCTTGAGGAAAGTGAAGTTAGGAAGATTGCTAGTGAGACCGTACGCTTGCATGTGGAGTTATTTCCTAGTTTTCTTTTCGCACCTTATTTGGATTGATACTTTCAATGTTTTAGGTTTTGGAATATTTTGTTTATGTCTTTGTATTGGAGTGACTCTTTTACCTCAATACAAGACCCCTTTTTCTTGTGTTTGGTATTGTCATGACACTTTGTGTCCATTTTCGTTTTGTTTAATGCATTTTTGTTCTCTCTATTGTTGACGCCATTGTGTTGTGATGATACCCATGACGTTACGTCTCGTGTTTCCGCCTTGGCGAGGTGTAACATTATCCGTTACGTCTCTTCGTGTTCCTTTTTCCTCGTGTTTTTCGCTTTTCCTTCCTTTTTCGCCTTGAGGCGAGGTGTAGAGACATTCAAGAACATTCAAGACAAAAGAACTTTTTTTTCCAAGTTCTAAAGGACATTAAATAATTTTTTTGCTTCAATACATGATCAATACGAAATACTCATACTAAAAATCTCTGAATATCATAACCCGGGACTTATGTGGTCATCTTAAATATGAGCGCGAATTTGAAAGCATCAATGGAAAGGAAAAATACATTTTGGTGAATTGTAGATAATGAACTACACAAATCTTAACATCATTGTTTATATTACAACAACGATACCAGTATACACGTTGGACTACACCGAATAGTCATTTTCTAAGAAACCAATGAATTGAGACACTATATAGATGTAATTAAAATAAAGACTTTCTTTTTCCTTAAAAAAAAAAAGATGATTCAAAAACACATCAACAGAGAATCTTTAAAAAATCTTCTCAGAATCTCTACTTCACATCCTCCGAATCTTGCAAAGCTCATGAGTGAGTTGATATTGATTTCGAAAAGGAACGAAAAAAAACGACAGAAGACAGGCAAGCAAAAAAATTTCTTAAACAAAAAAAACACCAACCTCCATGCTACTATTGATTGAGGCGTTCTCTGGCTTTAGCTAATGTTGAAGGCTATCAGAGCTCTAAGGCTTAAGAGTGCTGTTCTGGCTTTAGTAGTGCTGCTCGAAACAATTGCTTTGATTGAAGGCTAAGGCTACTAGGCTTATGACTCGAACAATGCTTTCGGCTTCTCTCCTTTATCTAAATTTCTAAACTTTCATTTTTAATACTAAATATTCATAAAGCTTTCTTACTAATCTAAATTACTTTCTTAAAACTTTTATTGACTTAATCTAAAAAACTTCCTTTATTATTCATTCTTTTGGGCTAAAGCAATAAGCAAGAAAACAAAAGAGCAAAACAAAAGCAACAAACACAACAACGAAACAAAGCAACAACAAAAGAAAATATCAAAAACAAAGCAACCAAGCAACAAAACCAGCACTAACCCGACCATGACAAAAACCAAAACACAACAAGCAAAAACAAACAAAACACAATGCAACACGACAACCCAAAATAGCAAAACAAACACAAACAGAACCAACAAAAGCCATCGCTCCCTGCCCAACCCAGCCACCAAGGCAAAACCCACAACCGCGCCGATTGCTAACAAAAACATACAAAAATCAAGCGTAACCCACAATAGAACCACACAATAACCAAGCCAACAACACACCCAACACATAACAAATAACAGCAACAAAAAGGTATGCTAAAGCTTATACAAAAAACAAAAAAAAAGACACCAACCCAACAAACAATACACACAAAAAACACCCAACAAAGAAACACCCACAATATATCACATCCACTCACAGTCACCATCAGACCCTCTCTATCATAAATCATTTCCTGTTCCTAGACCATAAGAAAGAAGGGACCAACACAAAACCATATCCCCTATCAACACATCATTAAATGACCAAAAGGAAAAACCAACTCCTCAAAAACTCTCAATCTCTAACAACACAAACCACCTTTTATACAAAATCTTTTATTTCATTGGCAAAAAACATAGCACATGCGTTCACATCATAACCAGAGATGGGTGAAAGAATCTCTTTGTGGTTTGAAAAATCACTTAATAGAATCTCATAAATCATTTCTTTCTCTTTCTTTGGTCTTCTTGCTGGAGTTGCTTTCTTGGTTGTTTGACTCGTTGTGGGTGTCTATGGTGCCTTCCAACTTTCTTGTTTTGGAGGGATTTCTTTGAAACTTGCATGTGGGAAATCTACTAGGTTGCTTCCTTGTGTCTTGGCTCTTCAAGGTTGGGTTCAGCTCTTAAAATCTTGGCTTGCTTGAACAAATTCTTGTGTGCTCTTGGGAGGGGGGTTCTTGGAAAAATCTGGGAATGTAATCTTGTAGGAATCTTGAAAATCTTATAGGGGGTGCTTTGGGAGCTTGTGGCTTGAGGTAGGATTCGTGATTATTGTGTATAGGGGAGTGGCCTTGGGATCTATGGAAATGCTTGGACAAAGAAACCCTGGTGCACTGGGGCTACCGGTTAAATACGTGCATAATGGTTTTAGGTGTAACATTCAAGACAAAGACTGTTCCAAGTTCTAAAGGACGATTAAATTTGCTTCATACGGACTTATGTGGTCCTATGCGAATTGAAAGCATCAAGGAAAGAAATACATTTTGGTGATTGTTGATGACTACTCACGATACACGTGGACTCATTTTCTGAGAACCAATGATGAGACACTAGAAGTACTTAAAGACTTTCTTAAGATGATTCAACAGAATCTTCAAGCTCAAGTGATTATTGTTCGAACTGACAGAGGCACAAAGTTCTTAAACAATACACTCCATACTTTGATTGAGGCTGCTCGAACAATGCTTTGATTGAGGCTACTCGAACAATGCTTTCGGCTTCTAAACTTCCTTTATTCTTTTGGGCTAAAGCAATAGCAACCGCATGCTACACCCAGAATAGATCTCTCATCATTCCTAGACACAAAAAGACACCATATCACATCATTAATGATAGGAAACCAACTCTCAAACACCTTTACATCTTTGGCAGCACATGCTACATAACCAGAGATGGTGAAAATCTTGACAAGATAAAGGAGAAAGGGGATCCGTGCATTTTGGTGGGATACCTACACAGTCGAAGGGATATAGAGTCTACAACAAGAGGACAAAACTAATCGTTGATTGATGAACTCAAGGAAATGTCGATGGCGTCGGATATGATAACTCCGGCCCCGCACCCCAACTACAAAAGACTTATGTTCATAACAGTACATAACTAGGAATTTAAGACCATGAACCTTTAAGTTCAAAGCTGGTTCCAAATGTTTCTCCTCTAGCAGACACATATGCTCCGTCACTACAAGAGTTGGATTTACAATTTAGTCCTTTGTTCTAAGAATATTTCACTCCAGGAAATCAAAGTGTGTCAGAGTCTTTCGCTCTCTTTGATAATTCTCAACAACAAGACACACAACCTATTGAATGTTCAACCTACAACAGAACCGATTATTCAACTAACAACTGTAAATGCTGAGGAAAAAAACACTGATCAAGCAGTAGATGCACAGTTTGAACCATATGAATTTATCAACCCATTCTGTACACCGGTACGAGAGGTTGCTGAGTCTTCCTTACGCAATGTTAATACTTTAAACATGCATACATTCTACCAACGACACCATTCCGACTACTATTAGACTAAAGATCACCCGTTAGAACAAGTTCGTGGAAATCCATCCAAGCCAGTGCAAACAAGAAGACAACTGTCTACAGATCTTGAAATGTGCATGTTCGCGCTCACCGTAAGTGTTGTAGAACCGAAAAACATTAAGGAAGCAATGGCTGATCACGCATGTATCAAGGCAATGCAGGAAGAGCTTCATCAGTTCGATAGACTCAAACTCTGAGAGCCAGTCGGCAAACCCTTTGGAAAGATTGTAAATAATCTAAAGTAGTTATGGAAGAACAAAAAGGATGAAGACAATACTGTAATTCGCAATAAGGCACGGCTTGTAGCTAAGGGATATAAACGTGAAGAGGGCATCGATTTTGAAGAATCTTTTGCACCAGTTGCTCGTTTGGAAGCAGTTCGGATTTTCGTTGCCTACGTTGCACAGAAATCCTTTCCTATCTACTAGTTGGACGCTAAAATGGATTTTCTTAACGGTCCACTGAATGAGAGGTATATGTTAATCAGCTAGATGGGTTCGTTGATCCTGATCATCCAGAAAAAGGCTACCGTCTTAGGAAAGCAATTTATGGATTGAAGCAAGCTCCAAGAGCCTAGTATGATGAACTCTCAACATTCCTGATGTCCAAAGGTTTCACTAAAGGTACTATCGACCCCACTCTATTTACGATAAGATACGGGGAGGAAATTCTACTTTTGAAAATTTACGTTGATGACATTATTTTCGGGTCTACAAACCCAATTTTCAAAAAGATTTGAAAAACTAATGCATAGTTGATTTGAGATGTCCTTAATGGGGGAAATGAAATTCTTTTTAGGACTTCAAATTCACCAATCCCTATGAGGTATCTTTATCAATCAGGCCAAGTACGCTTTAGAAATACTTAAAAAACATGGCATGGACAAATGTGACAACCTTGGTACACCAATGGCTACTAAACCTAAACTGGATGCAGACTTGAGGGGAACACTCGTTGGCCAAACACGATATCGTAGTATGATCGGGTCACTCATGTATCTGACGTCTAGTAGACCAGACATTGTACAAGCAGTATGCTACGGTGCACACTATCAAGCAAGACCAACAGAAAAACACCTCAAAGAGGTTTAAAGGATCTTTCGATACTTAAAGGGAACCATAAATATAGGACTCTGATATCCAAAGGATTCTGGCTTTGAACTCACCGCATTTTCAAATGTTGATCATGCCGGATGCCTTGATACTCGTAAAAGCACTTCTGGAGGAATACAATTCCTAGGTGAAAAGCTAGTCAGTTGGATGTCAAAGAAGCAGGATTGCACTGCAATGTCTACAACAGAAGCAAAGTACGTGGCGTTATCCACGAGTTGTGCTTGAGTAATGTGGATGAGGATACAACTTAAAGATTATGGCTTCGACTAAAACAAAATACCGTTGTATTGCGACTCTTAGCCAGCCATAACAATCTCATGCAACCCCTTGCAGCACTCCCGTACCAAGCACATCAATGTTCGTTACCACTTCATTAAGGAACAGGTAGAACATGGTATAATTGAACTGTACTTTGTCAGAACTGAATACCAGTTAACTGACATGTTTACGAAAGCTCTGTCGCAAGATAGGTTTGAGTATCTTGTCAAACGACTCGGTATGAGATGTTTGACTCCAGCAGAACTGGAGGTTCTGGAAAATGAGACTGCTTGATATTCTCATCAAACATCGAACTTTAAATATTTTTGAAAAAGAAAATACAAAAATATAAAACCTATAAAACCAAATACAAAAATAGAAAATTTCAAAAAGCAAAATACAAAATCAGAAAATTCAAAAATTTCTAAAAATAATCTTCTCGACATGTCTCTTGGAATCGATAACATTTACATACCTAGAAATGTTGATTAATATTGACACAGGTGTGTAAATGAAGTTCGAGCAAGAGTTTAAATGCTTCAAAACATGTAATTTCTAATTTTCTTAATGACTTGTAATTGCTCTCAGATTGCAACTCGGACCCCAATGACAAAGGAGAGTGTACGCATAAGTGCGCTTATCCTTAGCGTTAGAAGATAAGTCTTCTATCATGTGGTTTTTCAAAATTTGAACATAATTTTTCAAGAATTTTTCAATGACAATTCAAAATCTTTCAAAATTGTATGTTCAACTCTCCTTCCCCCACAAAGTTTTCAAAGACGATCATTTCAACAAATGGTATCATTTTTATAAATGAGTCAATTTTTGAGGGGGAGTTTTTCGAAAAACAAAGTTTCAATGATTTTTAGATACATCATCTCACGATAATTCTTATGTACTCAAAACATTAATAAAAGTCTCTTAATAAAAAATCAGTATTAATGACATAACTTACGTTCGGATGTTTGTTATAAGATGATCCAGTGTCTAAGCATAATTTTTCAAGAATTCTTTAATGACATTTCATAGTCTTTCAAAATTGCATGCTCAATACTGTCTTACCCTCACTTTTATATTCTTTTTACAACTTGGTATCATTTTTTTGGTGTCAAACATATGTAAAATTAAGGGGGAACATGAAGAAAAAGTTCCACATAATTCATGCTGTAACATTTTTCTCCCTACGAAATTATCATGACAAATTTTAATCACTTGGTATTCCAAACACTAAGTGAATTAGTATTTAAAATAAGGGGGAAAATATGATTAAAATGTGATCTAAGAATAATAATAAGTAATCTAAAGACTCAAGAGTGAAAAGTGCTTTATACTTCTACCCACATGTGCGAAACACTTTCGATTATCAATGTACATGTGTAGGGGGAGTTTTTCCAAAAGATGAAACTTTTAGAGTGTCAAACATTTTGATAATTCTATCAAACACTTTGATTGATTTTCAAACTGGTTTTGTGGTTATGATCAAATACCCAACAACCTATTAATTCATGACGATTCTGAAGACATAAGGTGGTTAGGTTAGGAATTAGTCCTATGATCCAACCAGAACCAGAGGGATCTACCCAAGGACACTCCATAGTTAGAAATAGCAGTCCATGGGTATGATTTGGAGAAGAATGAGAAACATAAATAATGCCGACTAAGACATGAGTTAACACCGGAACAATCACAACAAGGTGTTAGTAATGACGTATTGGTAAGCATTGAAGGGGTTGAAGAATGAAAAAGAAATGTAAGGATAAATGGTCTAAAGAAAGAAGCCCTCCATACACATTTAGGCAGAAACCGGGTCAATACATATGCTATCAGTTTTCACTAAGATGAACTCTAGTATTGAAGACAAGACATCATGGACCCAGTGATGCACTACACAACCCTTCCCAGCCATTCAAGTTTCTCTCAAAAGAGACTTGTCTCATTTTTCACGGAGATCAATACGACTTCTATTGACTTTCTTACTTTGAGTTAGTTGATATTTAAAAGGTGGAAATCAGCTCCAGCCTTCGATCACTAAAACCAAAATGCACAATCGAGTCTAGAGCCAAAGAGATCAATCTATAAATCTCACTAGGAAACATTTCATGACAAACACTTGTTGAACATCATTAAGTTCACAAGCTGTTAACAAGAGTCCTACGCATTATCCTTGTGATTTTGCCAGAACATTCAGAGTGATACTTTTTAGTATTCATAGTGACGAATGGAAATCTTTCCAGTGTCATCATCAAACAACACCGCGGTAGGTGAATTGCAAGATTCTATATGAATCAAACTTGTGATAACTGGATATCGATTTGGTCCAGTAAAATAATTGACGACTCAATCAGTAAGATTGTAACTAACTGATTCACTCTTATCGTGCTGTCTGCTTTGAGATGTTTCGGTAAAGAGAACAAGCAAGCATGGTGAATCTAATACATCTGTATTAGAGGATCTTATGCTTTAAGCTAGAAATCTTGTCAAGGAGATTCTTCTAAATTGAATTTACCTGATCACAAGTCGGTCCTCACGGAACCAGAGGTTAAAGCAACCATACTTAGACGAATGACAAAGCCATATTCGTCCATATCTACTGTTTATCACTAACATTAAAATACAGGTACAAACGACGGTGTTGTAGCCTCACTCCATCTGAGTCGGATTCGTAACCACATGCTTATGCTCAAGCTGTAAAGACATACTATAAGCATCAATGATTCAAGAATCAAGAAAGCTCAAGATCAAACAAAGACAAAGACTTCTGCAACTCTGATATTCAAGATCTTCCTTAAAGATATCAAGATTATCAAGACAAAGATTGTCAAGGAAGATTGTTAGCAAGCTTTCTACATGATGTAAAGTATGAGCATGTTGGTACCAAGACACTAGATCGCAAGATGGCAAAGACGAGTGATGTGTTTCAAAAGCTTTAAATTTATAAGACTGAAATTTTCAGTTATTAGATGGAAACACACGGGTAAAAGTATAACCCACGTATGTAGTATAATCTTTTTCGGTAAGACCAGGTCGTTCCACGGGATTGGTAATTCTAAGAAAAGTCAGGATGTTTTACGAAAAGTTATCTTAATCTGACTGTCACGTATCTAAAGATAAAGGTGTATTTCAAGATATAAAAATGATATTTATTTGGACCGAGAACAATGATGATAAACAAACAAGCAACAAGCATTCATGAATTAAAGCATACAAGCATGAATAGATGGATAATCATTCAAACAATTAACTATTTCATATATAAAAGAATCCTTTTGGCCTTTAATCTTTAATATATAAAATGCATTAAGATCGATTCAAGTATAAAATTAATAATGATAAAATACCTTAATCAATTTCGTTAGACATGAGATTAAGTATTAAACATTTTCATATCTAGTTTGATAAACGTTTTATTAGTCAATTCTCACAAGACTAATATCGAATTGCCATAGACAAACAACGCGAAATGTAAACACAATGGTGGAGTATTTCGACCTATATCCACCATATATGATCAATCAAACATGTAACAAGAATCCAGATAATTAAACATCGAATTCATCAAGATCATAAGCATAATATTAAAGCTTGTTTATATCATTGTTCATGTTAGCCCAAATAAATATATATGACTACTCCATAATCATAAAAGTAAAACACATAACAAGCATAATAGATTCAGCAAAAATTATATTCAAATAGAGAAATGTGTTTATACCGATTCCACAAGCAAATGATATGGTTTTTACAAGAACTTTCCCTGGATGAAAACTATAGTAACTCAGAAACTCAACTCCAAACGTATAATTACTTTGTCATATCACTCTTTCACTTGATTTCAACCTCCTTGGTGATTCTATTCCTAGAAATGATGAAGATCTAAGAACAATCTTCAACTGTTCCCCAAGAACTTCCTTGCTACTTCTTTTAGGATTAAGATACTTTAACTAGGTAAAGAATAGGATGAATGAGAGGAGAAGGGATGATTAGAACATCTGATTTCGTGCCCTATTTATAGCTGAGGTGAGGGATTCAGTTGGTGGAAGTGGACAAGTGAAGAGTTGCAATATGAATGCAATCATTATGATTTTTAGTAACTGCAGGTCAAAGTACGCCGCATAAAATAATTTGTGCGCCGCACTTGGCCTGTTCATTAAATTGCATTAACCCGTCTCGAAGTACGTCGCACTTCATGGAAGTGCGCCGCACTTTGGCATTTTTCATTAAATCTTTATTAACTCCACTTCTATATTCTTCTCTTGATGATCGTTAGAGTATTTAACGGATTTCCTTTGCGCTTTTGGTCCTTTTCGTCCTTCTTGGTTCTGAAACAACTATTACACCAACAAGTAAATAAACATGCAATATTTCATGCATTAATATATATATTTCACACATTTTCGAGGGGTATTTTATGTATATTTGGAGCGTTATCAAATCCTCCCATACTTAGCTTATTGCTTGCCCTCAAGCAATCAAAGTGAAAGCATTTGGTTTTAATAAAACAAATTAATGATCACAAGCATAGATAAAGCAACTCATGAATTTTTATAGATAAGTTTATTTTCACACTCGCTCGAATTTTTGGTGAACAGGATAGTACACAAGAGCCACTCAAACGCACAGTCATGAATTATTAAAATTACCATAGGCTTGTACAAAAAACTAAACTTCACCGACATAGCGTAAGCACCTGACATCAACGTCAAAAGAGGTTACTTAATAGCACTTTAGGTTTATATTGTCAAAAAGAGTTTTTAATTAAATCATAATCCACCTTATCCGTAATTATACAAGACATTTCCTTCACTTCAACACTTTCTTTTCCTCTCTTTTTTTTGATTTTTTTTATTCAGCTTATTTTGCCGTATTCAACTTTCACTTGGGGAAAACTTGCTTTCCCCCCTAATGAGGTGTCATTTTATACACTATTTCGAGGTTATTTAACCCCTTAAATCATGCAAATATGCCTAGATTATGTGCTTAATCCTTTATTTTCAGATTTTTAGCACTTGGATGGTATTTGAAGGAAATACACGTGACTTGAGATCATTTGGAGAAGAATCGGACAAGACTACGACTCTACACCAAGTATCGTGAAGAACCACGCATACAAAGCGTGGAGACAGCGTCGCAAGTATAAGGCGACGCCGTTGTGATTTGCAAAGTGACGTTGTCGAAACGTAGCCGCCTTAAAGAGGATCTAGAATCATCGACGTGGCGACAAATACAAAACTAATTTTAAGGTTTTAAGTGTGTAACTTTGTATAACTTTTGGGAGACGAACCCTAGTTATTCTGGTAGCTTTTAGGCCATTCTTAGGGCCTCAAAACCCTATTGTAACTGACCTTAATCCATGTTTTAATCAAGTAAGATTGTTTATCTTTAATCATTTAATATGTCTATGTGTTGTTTGATTGATTTATGTTCCTGCTCTCTTTATAACATGCTAGGCTAAACCCTCCTTTGTATTTACTTATGATTGTATGAAACTTAGATTGTAGATCCTTTTAATGTTGCTTCTTGTGATGGATGTATGCGTTAGGCTTTAGAAAACTAGCCATAAGATATTAAATTAGCATAGACGTCTAAGGAAACGCGAGTGTGTAGAAAGGATACCATCTGATTAAAGTCTTCGTACTACCTTACCCCCAATATGGTTGATCCCACTTAAGATATTTTAATTGTATTTAATATACTCTTAAGGGCCTTGTAATAGTCTTCATATTACCTTACTTGTGTGTTGCCTTAACGGAATATTAAATTGACGACGGGTTCGTGTAATCCGTTCATGACTTTGGAAATACTTACACAAATCATCACAAGTGTGACAAAGCAACAGGATTAGGAGAAACAATCTAAGGAGTAGTACATGATTAAGTAAATACATCTTTTTATCATAAAGTTATTACCAGTAGTTTAGATTATATTTAGTTTTAATTAGTTAAACAAACCAACCTCTCAAACCATGATATTCAATTGCTTTCATAAAAACATAAAAATACAAAAAGAATCTTCTCTCAACCCCGTAGACCTCTGTTAGATTTTGATCGAGCCTTCCCAACCTATTCCCCTAGAGAACGATAACAACCCCGAGTCTTGCCTATACTACACTACAACGATTAGGTACACTACTTAGTGAGTTGTAAAACTTCTTGTTTAAGTCTTTACAAGACCCGGACATTAAGTTTTTAGCGCCGCTGCATGGGGAATAGTTAGGTTCCGACCATTGTTTAACTTAGGTCTATTCGCTTGATTCCTATCAAGTGAGATTTTTATTTTTGGTATATTAACTTTCTTATAGTCTATCTCTTTTTTGTGTGTTTGTTCGTAATTTATATTGACTATTCCATTCTTTATTATGGAGAACGCGAATCCACCACCGACCAATAACCCACATATCCTGCCAACTGCGCTTCACGCAAGGGTTGTCCAAGAGCTCAACGAGCTACAAACAATCTTGACCTACATCGATTCTCGCCTTGAGAGCATTAACTGATTCCTTAATGGTTTCACACAACAACCTAATGAAATCGATGTAGATGATCTTGAGCCCGATGACGAATCGGTAGATACACCACTTGTTTCTCTTTTTCTAGATTTGGATGACGATTCTGATGATGGTGAAGTCCTAAATGAGCTAGAAGAATATGGTAATGCAGGACAATTATGCCGCCAAAGTGCAATTAATAGTTTCGATGAGGATGACTTAGCATTCCAATGTATGATCGGTTTTAGGAAGTTTGTCGCCTACTTTGACCCCTTTTTATCAATGAACATTATCACGCGTAAAGCCTATAACACTATAATGGTAGAAAGATTAGAAAGTACAGGGAAGAACTTAGTTGCCATTGTTTGGGATGTCTATGTGTTTGTAGGAAGTTTCACTTACATCACAGACTTTGTGATGTTAGAAGACATAGGAGAGTTTATTGGGCAAACCCTTTAGAAAAATCACCAAACTTGAATACGATTGTGCTAAGGGATTGATGTAACATTTCTCATTTTCAGGTCATTTACGACTTCATTTATTCCATTATTTATTTTTAGGCTTTTGCGCGTTTACTTTTAATTATTATCGTATAGTTAAATCACGTAAACTAAAAATCATCATTCAACATAAACGGACACCAAACAAATAAAAGTTTACGTCAAACAAGTGTTATATAGTTATTAAGAGTAAATTTTTTAACTTTTCATAATTTATTTTTGTTGGTTACGTAAAACGCTTACGTTTCGCAATAAATTACATTCGGGCATACTCGGAAGCACCTATACCTATCTATACTCAAACCAATACCCACATTTATACCCAATACACAAAATTTAATCATTTTATCACTTATTCTTTACATTAGGCTGGATATAAGTGTTTACA
>BQNB010004125.1:0-105468 GCA_026074375.1 Tanacetum coccineum | reverse complement strand
TCTAGAGCCAAGAGATCATCAATTAATCTCGTTAGGATAATTCTAATTTACTTGTTATTCACACACTGTGATTGGAAACAAGGTTATCTTAAGAGTCCTACGCATTATCCTTGTGATTTTGCCAGAACATCCGAGTGATACTTAAGTATTCACAGTGAAGATGGAAATCCTGCTTGAGCCAACATCAAACAAGCTCTTGGTAGGTGACTTGTGAGATCTTACAAGGATCAAACTTGTGATACTGGATATCAATTCGGTCCAGCTTATGAATTGACGAATGAATTTTAAAAAGATTAAAATTGTTGGTGTGTTATAAAAACCATTTGCATCTTAACACATCGAGTGATTTTCTAAAATAATTTTCAAGCTTATGTCCATGGGAAGCCTCACAAGGGTATCTGGACATAGGAAAGCTGAACACGAATTGACTGCTTAATCGGGAAGATAGTAACTTACCGGTTCACTCTTACCGTGTTGTCTGCTTTGAGACGCTCCGGTAATGAGAACGGCTAGCACAGCTGCAAAACCCTATCAAGGAGATTCTTCATTCTACTGATCACAGGTAGTATTTATACAGCGGGGAAACATGGTTATTACAACCGTATTCGACGAAGTGACAAAGCGCTTTAGTCCATACCATGTTTGATTATAACTAACATTTTCATGCACGGTAATACGATGGTCGCGAGCTATTGGATCAAGACCAAGTCTAGATTCAACCTCATGCTCCTACTTGACCGACAAATGTAAAGACATCATGAAAGTCGTAGGTACATGTTTTAAATACTTTCGTACTCTAAATACCGTACGTATTTCTTGAAGTGACAAAAGTATTAAAGTCAAGATTCTCAAAGGACGTTTTTGCACTTTGATTACCAAACGTATTTTCTCGAGTGACGAGTGTTATAGTTAGAAGAATTTTAAGAAGATGTCATTATTTAAAGCTTTCAAGACCAAGTAACACAACAGTATGAGTGTCGGTCAAATGTTACAAGTGCACAGACGGAGACAAGATCACAAATGATAATTAAGAGATTATGCTTGGTTGTTGTTCTCAAAGGTAGTTCGAGTTCACATGAAGTCAAGCTATCAGAACAGCTCAAGCTAAAGTAAAAGATCACTATGGCATATGCAAAGATGAAGTCAAGAAAACAAATCTGCGGAGCACAAGACTGAAGACAAAGCATAGTATGATGTTTAAGTTTTTGATAATTATGGAGTGACCTTCCTTAGGGGAGAATGTTAAGAATCACGAAGTATCGGTTACTTCCATAAATATCGTTAGATAGGTCGGTTAAGTAAATATTGGTAACTAGATACGCTAGGCTTAGAAAAAGCGTGGACAAAACCCATATGGCCGGCCTATGTAAGTATATATACCCTTTCCATGCTATGGGAAAAAGGGTGTTGGTTGTTTCATTTTCACAATAGTTATAAATTATTCTCTTTCCACTGTCTCTCACTAGAAGCAACCTCCCATCTCTTCTCTCTCTTTAGATTTCTTCATATTATAGGTGTGTTTAAAGATTACGTATATTCTACACTTATCCTCCACCTACGTCATCTAAAGCATTTTGTATTTGCAAATAACATGTATCATGTTTATAAATGGGTAAAACAGATGCAACTAAAGGTGAGATGAGAGTTAAAGACACCTACTAAAGAATTGTGTCTTGAGTTAAAATCATCCAACGAAGAAATGTGTGTTTTAAAAGTGGAGGTTGCATTTACTTGGAGATAGTTAGTGTTGGAGATTAGATGAGCAAAGATAACAATTTGAGAAGTAACTATGTTGAAGGACATAGACCTAGCGGAGCAGCTGCGTGGAGTGAAACGAGGCTCAATGAGTGATTTTGTATTTATAAGGTAGATGGTACTAGGAAAAGCCCGACGGTTGTTTGGGCTTGGTTGAATACATGTAAACTTAATTCCATTTTAAGGACTTCACAACCTATAAGATTGTTTCGTAATCATTTTAGGGGTTCATACTCAAACGCACAACCTAGCTGATAGGGGTAATCGTGGCCGGAGATGAGGCGCTGAAGGAGTGGAGGTGATGCCACGAGGAGTAAACCGGATTCATAGGTTTTCAATTATAATTTGATTTGGTAGTTATTTATTAATGCATATATGGTTTTTAATTTTAATTGTAATTTGTTCTGATGGTGAAACAATGTTAATGTATGCGAAAAAGAGATATTTGGAGATGAAAAGTGAGTCTTTGTGTGTACACTATACAGAAGTGGCAGCTACACATGAGTACTAATGAAAATACTCAAGCTAAAAATGATGATTATTTAGCAGAGTTAATTGTGTTATGAAATTCTTATATTAATTATTAAATGTATACAATTACTTAAATACGACATACAAAATCCGGAAAGCTCTTAACGTAGTTTAAAATCTGGGTATCTTCATTAATTTTTGTCAAATTAGACAAAAAACGCCTCTAGGGCCATTCATGTATTGGGGAAAAGGCAAAAAATTAGTAACATTAACGGAAACTTTTTAAATTTTATATTGAAGTAGTGATAGGACCATACTATGCAATCAAATTTGAGACGAAAAGACGTAAATACCCATCATGTGCAAGATACATGAGAGATAACGAGAAAGATAAATGTCGTTACGTATAATGGGGCTCCAGGTACTAAACGAGCAACAACAGTGGCGAATAAAGACCATGTATGTGAGTCCCCGTTATTTAGGGACCAAACGAGAAAACGAGATAGAATTAAAGGACCAACAATGTAATTTACCCTAAGATATATTAAAATGTAGCGAAATAAGGCATAAAAGTTAGTTATCAGACGCATTTCACTAGTGAAAAACTGCAATCACCAACAAATGATTTTCGTTGTAAAATAGCAAAAGTCGACATTATCAATTATTTGACTAACAAATTGTTGTCCGCTCGTTTGTATTATTTACAACAAAAAAAAAACTATCTATTTATTGTATATTATTTGTTGCTAAATTTAATAATTAAAGGCGGAGCCACGATTTTATGTTGGGAGCCAGATAAAACACATATATGGTGGGAACAAAAACATTTTACGATATAAAACCGGTGTGCTTCTCATATGAAGAAAACCCATTTACTATTAATATTTTGTTAATAATGCTAATTGATAGTTGGATGCTTTGAATGCTAATTGGCTAATTATGATTAATCTTTAGAAATGTACAAAGCCTTGGAAACTAAATGTACAGCTTAAAAAACTTATACTATGACATTAAATGAGTGATTATTAATTTCATGAATGCTAATTGTTCTTGTACTAGTGAAGTCCATAGTTGATCCTGATAATTTTTTTAGAAATGAACAAGGCATCCCAACTTTGGAATCTATTATTTAAAATTTTAATCATATGATATATATTAGTGGATAATTAAGCCAAACCCGGTTTGTGGGTTTAAGGTTTTACCATCTATACTACTTTATAATGGAAATTTCACTAATTCTTAAAAAAAGTAGGAATTGAAAAGTTAAAAATTGTACAAGTCTTAGAAACTAAATGTACAACTCATTCTACTATTAATATTTCTAATAATGCTAATTGATAATTTCGGCTGCTCTGAATGTTAATTGGCTAATTATGCATTAATCTTTAAAAATGTACAAGCTTTGGAAACTAAATGTACAAGTCTTAAAAACTAATAATATTGACATTAAATGTGTAATTATTAATTTCATTGAATGCTAATTGTTAATTTGAAAGTTCAAATTAATAGCCTCATGTCTATATAAATCTGTTATACTCATGACACAATTCTCATTCACTCAATTCTCATTCACTTCTCTCCCTTCTCTAACCACCGTCGGCTGCCCCCCACCACCATCGGTTGCCGCCCCACTGCCGCCGCTCGCCACCGTCGCTAAAATGTTTGTAGGTATATTTTTAATATTTTAATAGAATTATATGATTTAGCATATTTTGAGGGTTTTTTGTTATATATTTTAAAGGTTTATGTTTTTAAATGTTTTTTTAATAGATGGAACGAGTGTTATGATAATGAAAATGAACTACAATCATTTAGGCATAAGGCACGACAACAAGATAAAGTATACGAGGAACGTGAAGAAAGCTGTTGGATTCTGCATCTCCGCACTGGTATATTCTATCTGAAAGGTCATGAAGGGGCGATGAATGAAGTTCCTGATGGTGCTGCAATCTTTGCATCCAGTTATTGGCTTAGGAACAACGACATGTATCGAGTTTAATTACTCTTATCAATATTTTAGGACGACAATAAACGCTACATTTAAAAGATACATTTTTACGTGTGTATGGTACTCGTGTTATGTAAGTTTTATAGACTAACATTGGATCGACAAATGTAAGCATAATTTTCATTTGTCATGCACAAATTATTAGTCTATATATAATTATTCTAGGCGTGTCATATTTTAGTATGTTTATTTTAGACGTGTTATATTTTTGGCATGATTAGATTTGCATTAATCTCCATTAGCTGGATCCTTAGATGTAGCATTAGTCTTGGGCTCAAGTCTTATCTATCTATATATATACTTTTATATCTATATTTATACTATATTATAAAGCATTTTTCACCCATTCTTGAAAAGAGTAGGATGTTGAAAGTTGAAAAATATACAAGCTTTGGAAACTAAATGTACAAGTCTTGAAAACTAAAAATCTTGACATTAAATGTGTGACGAAAAACTTAAAAATGTACAAGTCTTGGAAACTAAATGTACAAGCCTTAGAAACTACTAATAACTTGACATTAAATGTGATTGGTAAAATTTGAGGACTTGACAAAAATATCTTGGCCGGATTTAATGACATTACATGTGTGATTGGTAACTGATTTGTAATATGAAATTCTTTGTGGCTTATAAATACAAGTTGACCCATTCTTGATAAGAGTATGATGTTGAAAGTTGAAAAATGTATAAGCATTGGAAACTAAATGTACAAGTCTTGGAAACTAAATGTACAAGTCTTGAAAACTAAGAATCTTGACATTAAATGTGTGACGAAAAACTTAGAAATGTACAAGTCTTGGAAACTAAATGTACAAGCCTTATAAACTAATAATCTTGACATTAAATGTGATTGGTAAAATTTGACAACATGACAAAAATATCTTGGCCGGATTTAATGAAATTAAATGTGTGATTGGTAACTAATTTGTAATATGGAATTCTTTATGGCTTATAAATACAAGTTGACCCCTTTTTCGACTAGAACCGGTTGAACCTGCTCGGTCGAACCGGTTTCAAAACATTATGTTTAATCTCCAAACCATCAAACTTTTATTATTTTTTGTTTATAACCTATAAACTTTTTTTATCACTACAATTATATACCGCTAGGAATTTCCGCCGCTATGCACGGGTACTCGTCTAGTCTATACTATTTACAAAGAGAATTTATGATTCTCTTGAAAGTTGAAAAACTGCTAAAATATAAAATGTTAAAAAATTTAATGCATGGAATCTTGCTATTTTAGGGTTTAGGATTTATAAACATGTAATGCTAATGTTTTAAAAACGTAACAATTAAGTAATATAATTGCTCATTAAATGACTGCATTTAATGTGTTCATGTAACCACTAATTTTTATAATTATGGAGGCTAATTATGAAAGAAATTAATAGGCCCATTAATTTTCATTGACTATAGTTTAGGTAAATCCCCTATAAATAGGGACCACAATTGCATTGAAAAACACACAGAAACATAAACACTTATTCTTCTCAATATTCAGCTTCGTCACATTCTCACTTTTTTGCTTTCGTTTTGGTTCTCAGTTTTAGATATCATGTTATGAGTATCATCGTAAATCACTTCTACCATGTTTTCGTACTTATTTTATTCATGTTTCTGTAGATTGGTACATTGGCTACGATTAAATTCTTAAAAAATGTATGCCTCTTTTTCTCAAAACTCTAATGATGAAAGTATGTTATATTTTTTTAGACTGTTTATAATATAATTTATGATTTCATTGCAGCCTTTCAATAGCATCTTGAAGCCTATAAACTCCACTCCCCCACCGACTCCACCACTATACCACCATTCACCTCCACCAACGAGCTCATCCATGATTGTAACCACATCAACACCGAAACCCACCACCACCAAACCCATCTATCACCGAATGGCGCCACTATTGTATGCCATAACAGAAAAAGGTCTAAGCTGGTCCAACGAGTAAAAAAATGAAAAAGAAAAGAAGAAGAGCCAGCTAAATAATATCTTTGTGCTATTAGAGTTTCAATGATCTTTGACTTTATCAAAGATTCATATATTTCATATGTAATTTTATTTTCATTGTTATTTTTTTTATTTTTGACTCAGTTAAAATAAATAAGACAAAAGGCGAAAATAAAATATTGTGATTTTATCTATCATAGATAATCCTACAATTTCTTTAATGTGAAATTTGAAAAGTGAAAAGTGAATGTAAAATTAGAAAGGAAAATGAAATTGAATTTAATATATGAAACACAATAAATTGTAACAACATTTGAATAATAAATTCAGTCATCAATACCATTATAACATTAATAATAACCCATTTAATTTATCATTTTAACACACCCAAGGCGGCCTTCAAATAAAATTAACAAGTGAAACTGTTTAAAATCAATGCTACCGCATAACCTTGCCAAGCGTCCATCATATAAATCCACACAAACCATTTCATATCTCCCCACACAAATGTTATTTTACAACAAAAAATAATCCCTCAATATACACTTACTTTCACTTCTCAGGTACTTTCTGCAGATATTCTTTATATTTTTGTTAGAAAAACACTTATTTTGAACGTTATAAGAAATATTTACCATAATATTGCATATCGTTAATTATATGCAGCTAGAAATTAATGATGCAATGCACGGGTACTCGTCTAATTATAAATAATGATCCAATATATAGTGATTCAATAAAAGTAATATATTGGTCTATTTAAATTCGAATTTAATTCTTAAAAAATTTGGTCACAAAACCATAATAATTCACGTCATAATTTGACTTATTGAGTTTTGTTTTGTACATCACTACAAAAGTTCCATTATTAGTTTGGTTCAAGTTAAGAGCATGTATACCTACACTTTTCAATACTTTATGCATTGTATTTTATATTGTGAAAAAAATTACATATTGCATAATGCATCATTATACTGCTTTGAAGCGCATTTTTTTGTTATCATCTTGATACAATATACTATGGACATCGTTAGTGCTCATTAGGACTTCACTCATTATCCTCCTTTATGACATAGCTTACAGCCTACATAGACAGGGCCGGATATTAGGGTGTGCGACAG
Source organism: Tanacetum coccineum (assembly GCA_026074375.1). Taxonomy (NCBI): domain Eukaryota; kingdom Viridiplantae; phylum Streptophyta; class Magnoliopsida; order Asterales; family Asteraceae; genus Tanacetum; species Tanacetum coccineum. The sequence continues at coordinate 98,159 of BQNB010004125.1, read as the reverse complement.
GTGCGCTCGCACATAGACAGGGCCTAGTGGATTTATGTTGACCCCGCCCCGTTTGTGATTGCTTATTATGTGTTTACGGGCATAGCCCATGTAACCATGTTAGTTATCATATGTTACAAGTCACGTACACTATTTATTATGGCTTAATGATATTGATTTATCATGAGGAATTACATATGTCGAGTAAAAAAAAAAAAAAAATATTTTTGCACTACTGTAACAATAACATGGATTCACACGGTTGAATCTGTGGGAACATCCGTAAGAAAAGGCCATTTCACACATATTTCACACGCTTTTGTTCCGTTTGTAAAAATCTTGTGTGTAAATATTTTTCCATCGACTTTCCGACAAAGCTTTGATTATTTCCCACTGATATTATTGTCAGTAATATGTGGGTTTAATTACCCACGAATACGTTTCAACAAATGTCCCATAATTTTTTTGTGATTTTGTACGGATATCCAAGGTATTTTATTTTGTTCCCACTGTTTTTCGACAGATTGTTTGTGATGAATTTCGCACAAATTTACAAAACAATTTCCAACGGATTTTATCCAATTACTTTTTCCACAAACATCGAACAGTTTCTTTATGTTATTTCTAGAAAAATAATTTTGTTACAAATAAACTGCCTAAATACATAAAAATATCCAAAATGCATAAATAAAGAGTTAGGCAAATTACCTATGGACTTCTCACATACATAATCGCTTTTTTTCTAAGTTTGCGACATATTATATACATGTACACATAATTCTTATATATACATATAAATACAATGAAGATAAAAAAAAAATAACTCACATTACGTGTGTGTATATATAGACGTTCGTACATATACAATGGTGCGTCACGTTAACACAAATACATTTATAACCGACTTGTAGATACTTATTGACTTCCTAACTTATATAACAATCATTCAAAACAATAATAAAGAGTTAGGCAAGAGAAAAAATAAAAAGATTTATAGTGATTGGGGGTTGAATACCAAATTTGTCTGTGCGCCCACTTCTTCAATCAACAATCCTCTTACAATACACTAGTAACAACTTCTTTGATACGACCTTTTTTTAACAACGGATTTTATTAAAACACTAGAAAGACGCTAGAAAACAAACAATTACAAAGAAATAAGCAAAGAGTTCTTAGGCTATGATTATTCACAATCTCTTCCAACTCACTCTCTCATTAAAATATTATTTTCTTACTCCTTCACCTATACAATATATATATACAACCAATCTCAACTTTTTTATCATTTATAAACAACCCAACCGAACATATAATATTATTTTTTTATCTTTAATTTAATTACTTAAACCCAAAGATAACCATTAATTAATAACTATGCCAAAAATTAGTTCACAAAATTTTATAAAGTATAAACATCAACAAATGAGTAACAATTAAGCTTAAATATCTTAACACCATATTTATAAGCCTATTTATCAGTCACAATTAATACTTAGTCCAAAAAACACAACCTAAAATATAAAGTATAGAAAGTCAACTATCTCATTTGTATATTTCACTGGAAAAAAAGAAGCAGTATTGTTCCTTTCTCTTGCATCCACACACACCAAACAACTGATCCGGCTTATCCCATTGATTCTTTCTCAAAAAACAACACAGCAACAACTAAACTGTTGGACACGTGGCAAGGTTGGCTCAAGGATTTAAAGGTCACATACCAACCGGGTCGTGTGTTTCTCTTTCTTTCTTTTGTATTATTTGAATATAATATTGGGTATTTCTTGTCTTATAGCTCACGATCGGTTGTTTTGGTTCACCAATATAGATGGTCTTAAGCCAGTCGACCCAGCTAAAATTTAAATTGCATCTAGATCTACACCAAGAGAAAGATCGAGCCACAATATCGTCCACAATATGATCTTTGGTCTGAGGAGAAGATCCAATGATTGACTTGTTACGGAAAGTCCAAATCGTCCACCAAGTAACGAAGAAAAGACCTTCTAAATATGTTTTAAGCTTGGCCTGAAGACGAAGAGACATAAACCAAGCGCACCCTTCTTCATAGGAGGACGCCTCCATCATATTAACATCCCACCAGCTAGTAATCTTTTTATAAATGTCTTTTGCCATGGGGCAATTGAAAAAAATGTGACTAGTAGTTTCGGCTGTCATGTTGCAATAAGGCAATAAATAGAGTCAAGATCTATACCTCTACGGGAAAGGTTAAAGCGCGTGGGAAGGTTGTCCATTTTGACTCTCCAAGCATGAAATTGATCTTCTTCGGGACGACCTTAATCCATCGAGTTTTAGGAGCCGAATCTTCAAGAGTATAAATTACAAACCGAAGCAACTGAAAACTCTCCAGAACCTGATAACGACCAAACCACCTATCCATCATATTAGCAAGGATGATATCCTCCATTTTTAGATACAAGTCCGCCATCTAATCTTGCTCAATCCCACCTCTCGACATTCGCCTTGGAGAAGAAGCCAAACCAAGTTGAGAAGCCTTCGCCGCTACCGTAATAGACTTAACAGATTCAAGGGCATATATTCTAGGAAATAAAGATTTAAGAGGCACATTGTCTTTCTAAGGCTCTTCCCAAAACATAGTATTCTCACCATTGCCTACTTTTCTCTTAATTAATCCTAGAAGATCCATGCCTTTATCACGAAGAGTAAATGTCTCTCAAACTATATCAATCCAATTAGAAGAAAAGCTAGTTGTTGGAGGACATCCGATCTTGCCATCCACACCATGAATAGCTTTAATAACCCTAGCCCAAAGAGATAAATTTTGAGTACGGAATCGCCAAATCCACTTAAAAATAAGAGCTCGGTTTAACGCGTAGAAACTCAAAACACCAAGACCACCTTTCTCCTTAGAAGCAAGAACATTATCCCATTTTACTAGAGAGATTTTCTGATCTTTAAAATCTACACCTTTGAAAAAATGACTTCAAATGGAATCCATTTTTTTCAACACTTGTTTAGGAACTTTAAACATCGACATGTAATAAATCGGCATCGAACCCAAAACTGATTTAAGAAGAGTGAGACGCCCTCCAATCGAGAGAGTCTTCATTTTCCACTTCAAAAGCCTACTAAGAATCTTGTGAATGATCTCTTCCTAAGAAATAGTGCACCTCATACGACCACCAACTTTAACACCAATATAAGTAAACGGGGATTTAAGCGTCATGCAACCAATATCAGCAGCAGCGAGATCAACTTTTGAGTTTTTCACAGCAATACCCATAATCTTGCTTTTGTACAAATTAATACGCACACCTAAGGCACGGAAGAAGCAATCCAACACACGAATGATGGTTTTGAGATTCGAATCACACCTTTGCACTAAGAAGACCATGTCATCGACATAGAAAAGATAAGATAATTGTAAAGAATTAACTAGGGTGACTCCTTTGAACATACAAGCATTAACTACGTTTTGGAACGATAAGTGGAGACTTTCCATGATCAAGATAAATAAAAATGAAGATAAGGGATCACCACCTTTGTGAAATTGGAATTCAGTTGTTGGGCTTCCATTAACAAGAATTGAACCCCTTGAAGATCTTAAACAACTTTGAATCCAGTCATACCAACGACCACCAAAACAGAACTTCTTCAAAACATCATCCAAAAAATCCCATCGGACAGAATCAAATGCGTTCTCAAAGTCAACCTTAAATAACATAGTTTGTTTCTTTTTAGCTTTACAACATTGCAATACCTAGTTTAAAATAAAGGGGTCATCAAGAATTTGACGATTATCAATGAAGGTAGACTGTACTTCATTGACGAGGTCGCCCATAACTATCACTAAACGATTTGCTAAAAGCTTAGCAATGATTTTGTAAAGACTTCCTATAAGACTTATGGGTCTAAAGTCCTTGACCTGCTTAGCATCATGAGTTTTCGAAATCAATGCAATGAAAAAAGAATAAAAATCCTTTAGTACAATAGCCGTTGGTGAAGAAATGGTTCACATCATCCACAATATCAGGTTCAAGAAGACTCGAATATCATTGATAAAAACCAAATGTAAAACCATCATGGCCCGGAGATTTGTTTAAGCCACAATCCCATACTACTCCTTTAATTTCCTCCTTCGTGAAAGGTCTTTCCAAATCGGTCTTTTGATCAATGGACAACTTATTAGGAAATTTCATGTCAAGAGTAAGTCGATTAGAACATGTATTGATGAACCTATCTTTAATGTGGGTAAAGAACTCATCTTTCACGATCTTAGGATCCTCAATCCAAGCACCATCAATGAGAATACCCCGAATAGCAAGATTGTTGCTTTGTTTATTGATGATACCATGAAAGTATTTGGAATTTTCATCTCCTTCTATCGACCATTTTATCTTAGATTTTTAGGACAATGCGAGTGAATTAAGGTTCTCCAAATCAGTCAACTTGGACATAATGCTCATACGTTCTTTCAAAGAATCAGAAGAAGCGTCTCCTTTGTCTAAAAAGAGGTCTATATCAGCAAGCTTTTTCTCTAAATCTTTCTTAAGATTCTTGGACTTGTCATTTTTATCTTTAATCCATGTACGAATCCCCTCTTTAAGGAATTTTAGTATTTTTTTACCAACCGTAACATAGGATTGGGGTTTAAGTACATAATATATCTCCATGTTTCGGCCACAAAAGAATCAAAACCATCAATCTCGAACCAGTAATGATAGAAGCGAAACGGAGTAGGGCCATAATCTAAATTTGATTCTCGCAATAAGATAGGCCTGTGATCGGATAAATAACGATCTAAGATGATAGCAGATATATTGGGACAAGAGCTAAAGAAGTATTCAAATATAAGGAAACAGTCAAGCTTGCTCATTTTAGAAGCTGACTTATGAGACCATGTAAATGAGTATCCTCGAGTAGGCACCTTCATCAATCCACCCAACAAAATGAAATTGTTAAAAGCAGCAGCCCCATGAACATTGAAGATAGAACCAAATCTTTCATCTTGAGAATGAACTTCATTGAAATCACCCATAACAATAACTTCACCTTTCCATCAATCAATCATATGATTTAAGTATTGCCACAATATCTTTTTTTCTGATAAATCCTGGGGAGCATAGACCGAGATGATTAGTAAATTCTTGTTGTTAGGAACCCATTTGCCCATAACTGCTATAAAGTAGTCAAACACCATGGAGTGCTCTTTCCGAAACATATTTGAGTCCCAAACACATAAGATGCCACTTGAATTACCAACCGAAGGACTAACAATAAAATCAAAAGCAAAATTACCCCAACAAGACTTGATACAGAAAGGGTTCACCTGCTCCATTGTCGTTTCTTGCAACGAAAGAAAATTAACTTTGTTATTTATACATAACTCCTTTACCCAATCTTTTTTAGCCTTTTGGGTGAGGCCTTGAATGTTTAATGACATAAAATTCATTGATAAGGTTCCTGTGCTCCTTGAATTTTTACAATATCTTTATTATTATTGATGCAACCGTCCATGTTGTATCCTATTGTTTGGCCAATTTTGATCAAATCCTCCATGAGTTGGAGAATGGAGCCACCTGTTTTGGAGTGCCTGTATTTTGAAAGTGACCCGAGCACACAGATACATCTCCATTTTCATTTGATTTCATAGAAGGAACTTTCTTCAAGATTGTTTGTTCTTTTATTTTTTCCTGATAATTCCTAATGTTTTCATTTCCTTCCCTAAAAGTATGAGATTCCATGTTTGATTTAGCTTCTGATGTCTCACGGGGTGTGAATTCCGAAGGGTATTTCGGCTCTTCTATGGATTGAAGAACATCATTAGTAGTCGAAGGTTTCTTATTAAGAAGCTTGTATAAATTAAATGGATCCTCGGACTGGGCATCTTCCAAACCATCATTGAGTTGCTCCTTAACCGTAGAAGATTTGCTTTCACCTTGCTTACCTTGTTCAAAAATTGTCTCTGGTATTTCTTCAATCTTGCTATCATCTGAGGTTACCTTATTCAGAATATCATCATTCTTAGCATGCAATGACTCGTCATCTGAGTCTGAAAGATCGTCTTCACCAATATTAAAATTGGGTGTCCATCCTGTAACCTCTTTAGCACGGATCCAAAAGATTTTACCTTTAACGATGATTTTAAAGGTTTCAAAAATGGTATCATCTAAGGCAGTCTTGATACATAGACGTTTTCTATGGAAGTATAGTGCATCATCCTCGACATGTAACAAAGAGCCTCATTTAGAAGATATTCTATCAAAGGTATTGTGTGTCCAAACTCGTAAGGGAATTCCTTTAATGTCAATCCAAGTTACCCTTTCATCAATTTCAAAATCAGTAGAAGTATGTTGTAACTTTGCGAACCAGGAACCAACACCAACGTAACCCATAAACTTATCTTTTTTGGGTTTTGAAATGAATTTAAGTAGCACCCAAAAACCTCCCATGTACTGTATAACAATATCATCAAAACCTTCTGTTGCCAGTAATGTCTTAATATTCGCTAAGGAGTCAAATTCCTTTAGTTTGCCAACCACTAATAAAGAAAGATCACTTTGAAAAATACATGAATCATCAAGAACCAAAGCCGGATTAGAAGCATTCTCAACTGATTGAGTTTGATGCCCAGTTTTAACCACATGAACATAAGTGTTAGAGTGTTGATGCGTTCCAGGCGCTTTTTGAAAAACTCCTGGTAAAGTCGTTTTTACCACTTTAGATTTGGATTGATTACTGGCCTTTGTCGTTGGTGATCTCTGGAAACGAGCAATATTAGCCTGTAGCCTCAAACGTCCCACCCAAATTGTACACAGATTATTAACAAGACGATCAACATCTTTGATCTTAATGAAACAAACAAACCCAAATCTTTAACTAGATTTGGACCTCCTGTTTAGAATGAAAGTGTCAATAGCATTTCCGTATTGAGTACATATATTACATAGATCACGCGCTGTGAATTGTTCTGGGAAATTCATGACGAAAATGGATGTAGAAATTTGTTGCACATCATCCTCCTTTGAACGAGGAACACCCATGATGAAATAAAAATTAAGGCAGAAACAAGAAACCCTAAAAGGATCGAAAGAAAACTTAACAGAAAACAAATCTAATCCCTATGCTCCCAAGGTAAAAAAATCGCCTAACACGCTCGTTATGAGAACAAACAACAAGTGAATGTACTCAATTACAGGGGTTATAGCAATCATTACGCAAAAGAGGTAGTAGATCAGATTGTTTTAGGTTTGAAAAGAGGGATCACAATCGCCGCCATGTGTGTTTTAGGGTTATTTGATATGACCCTTGCAGATAGTATCGGGATAGGGCACCTCTTCAAGCGTGATGTGAGCTCTTAAAAAGAAAGAGAAAAAAGAACAGATATATTTATTTGACCAAAACTTAACTCATTTCATTCATAAAACCATTCAGTATATATAACCGAATAACCTTAACTGGTAACACAATATAAATACGAGGACCTGACCTGATAAACACGAAGACATGATAAACATTCCTAAACAATGACATTTTCCTAATGCGACTCAAACACATATCCTAAACATAAAAACTATGACACTTATCCTAAACCAAAGGCGCAACATTCCTCACTCCTTCAAAACCACCTTGTCCTCAAGGTGTTGGCTAAAAAAATATCTTGATTTCGAGATCCCATGTTTTGAGTTGTAAATTTTCCTCTTGCAGATCATACTCAAAGCCCAAAATATGCTTACACAAATACTGGCACAGTTGTCCGGCAATGAGTTCAAGTATTCTTTCAAAGTATATAGCTTCATTATTTTGATTGAAAATCAACCCAACTTGATTGGCAACATAATACTTTGATTCCACTAGTAAAATAGACCAACTTGTTTTGATAGCTTTCACCTTGTTCGGCTTATGGCGAGTCGTTTCCTCAAGATCTTGAACCTTGTTGATAGAAATAATGCCTAAAAACGTTATTAATATTTTTTGATCTTACTACGTTTTGATAATCACAAAATATAAAATGCAGAATGTAAAATTAAACGTAAACAAGTAATTAATAGTAAATTTTCATTTTGAAAATTTAATCACTTAAAGGTATGAATAAATAAATGCCTAATGCATTTTATGATCAAAGGAATTTTTATTCAATCTCATATTTTTTATAAAATGTTACAAACATTTTTATAACTTTTACAAAACATTTTATACATTTAAAAGAAATGTTTTATTTAAAATAAATATTTTGAATTCAAATTTTCTACTTAAAAACGGCTAGAAATATTTCAGAAAACACCTATCCTAGAAAAGACAAAAAAAGGAGCGTATTGGCCCGTGCGGCCCCCTTAAATATAAGGGCGGACCCCGCCCCCTTGGTGATAAGGGGGCCGACCATAGAGCTAAGGGGGCCGGCCAGATAAAAAGCTCCCCAGCTTTGCCTATAAATACTGGATTGTTCCTCACTGATTTTCTTACCTCTAGCACACACATTCTTTATGTTCTAAATCAGTTTATACTTTCCTTTCATTTCTTTGATCATTAAATCATAAGCTTTGTTTCCAAGTGATCCAAGCTTAGATCCTCAAGTGCAAGAGAAGAATACTTCCTATCATCAAGTGAAGAAGTATTATAGTTTAGTGTGTTCTTGTAACATAGTTACAATTGTATTATATCTTGTAAATCATTTGTGTATATTGTGAAAGGTGTGTATAGTAGTTAGATTGTTGTGATCATAGGAAGGTTAGTTAGATCGTGGTGATCGTCAAGAGTTTAGATAGATCGGGGTGATCTTGTTAGTGTCTAGGTGAAGTGTAGTGAAGTTGTGAAGTGAAGTGAAGTAGTGAAGTGTAGTGAAGTTGTGAAGTAAAGTAAAGTAGTGAAGTGAAGAGAAGTTGTGAAGTGAAGTAAAGTTGTGAATTGTTGTGAAGTAGTGCGGTTAGTATTTTAGTCCTCAAAATACAAAAGTTGTGATAGATTGGTTCTAGCTAGGATTAGAACTCGACATTTGGCTTAGTGTCGGAAATCGGTGTAAGCTTAGTTGTGTACGGTTTTCTCCGCCTAAAGGGAGCTTGTTGACATAGTGAAGAAAACTCTCGAGTTTGGTGCTCGGGGAGTGGAGTAGGGCGAAGAGGTGCTTCGTTACCGAACCACTATAAATCCTTGTGTTGTGGTTTGATCTTTCTAACTCTTATCTCTTATCTTGCATATTTATTTCATATCTTGTTTATTTAGTTATATTGTTCATATTGTTCACATATTGAATTCACATAAAGTCGAATCTAAGTTTTTATAAACAAACTATACATTAAATTAAAAAGCGGTAAACTATTCAACCTCCCTTTTAGTTTTTCACAAATAGTATCAGAAGCCACGTCAAACAAGATTTTTAAAATAAACTATATTTTAAAACTTGAATTAATCTATGGAATCGGAAAAATATTTAAAAGGACAATCTATGCAAAGACCATCACTATTTAAAAGTAATGGATTTATTTATTGGAAAAATATATTTGAAACTTATGTGAAATCAAAAGATCTAGATCTTTGACATATTATTACCTATGATGATTTTCCTCCCGTTCAAAATAATCTCGAAACTAAAAAGGATGAAATTTTACCATTTGATAAACAAAATAATGACCTTAAAAAGAAACTTACTAAAAATAATGAAGCTAAAATGGTAATTTATAATGTTTGCACGCAAAGAATACGAAAGAATTTTTATGTGTAAAACCGCAAATGAAATTTGGGATAATTTATTAATCATTCACCAAGGTAATAGTTAAGTCAAAGATAATAAAATAGATCTTCTTGTTCAACAATATGAACAATTTACGATTCCAAAAGAGGAATCGATAGATAATGGATTTGCTAGATTTAATACTATTATTACTAGTTTAAAAGCACTTGATGAAGGTTTTTCTAGCAAGAACTATGTTAGGAAATTTCTTAGGGAACTTGATCCTAAATGGCGCGTAAAGGTTACAGCTATTGAAGAGTCAAAAGATTTGACATCGTTATCACTTGACGAACTTATTTAAAACTTAAAAGTTTATGAAGTAATAATTAAGAAAGACTCTGAAATGGTCAAAGACAAAAGAGAACAAAGTAGATCTCTTACGTTAAAGGCTAAAAAGGAATCTAGTGATGAAGATAGCTTGACTTCCGATAGTGAAGACGAAGAATATACCATGGCCGTAAGAGAATTCAAGAAATTCTTAAAAAGACGAGGAAGATTTGTAAGACAACCATGAGATGAAAGAAAGTCATTGCAAAGAAGTAAAGACGACAAAAATGGTAAAAGTGAAAGAAAATGCTTTAGATGTGGAGATTCAAATCATCTCATCGGAGAATGCCCAAAGTCGTCAAGAAACAATAATCAAAGAGCTTTCATTGGAGGAGCTTGGAGTGATAGTGGCGAAGATGAAGAAGAAAAGAATAAAGACGAAACTTGTCTTGTAGCTCAAGCATCTAACGAGATATGCTTAGGAATTAATTTGGAGCCCGACGAATGAATTAAAGATAATGGATGCTCAAAATACATGACGGGGAACCAGAGGCTATTTTCTACATACCAAGCATACAACGGAGGTAATGTTATCTTTGGAAGTAATTTGCGTGGTGGCATCATAGGCAAAGGTACGATTTCTCATGACTCCCTAATTATTGAAAATGTTGAGCATGTAGATAATCTAAAATTCAACTTGCTTAGTATTGGTCAAATATGTGATAATAAGTGCAAAGTAATATTTACCAAACACGATAGTGAAATAATCAAAGACGAAAAAGTCATAGGTAGAGGAATTAGAAAAAGGGGTTTATATGTGATGAAACTAGGAAAAAAATCGGAAGATAAATTATGTCTTACAACCTTTGATGAAAACTCTACCTTATGGCATAGGAAATTAGGTCACGCGAACATGTAATTAATTCAATCTCTAGCGTCTAAGGAATTGGTTAGAAATCTACCTAAGCTTAAATTTGACCGACATTTTTGTGATGCTTGCAAAATTAGAAAGCAAGCTTATGCTTGTCACAAAGCCAAAAATATGGTATCAACGACTAGATGCTTAGAATTATTACACATGGACTTATTTGGCCCGTCCGCCATACGAAGCTATGGGAGAAATCGTTATACCTTAGTAATTGTAGATGACTATTCTCGATATACATGGACTAGATTTTTAGAAAATAAAACCGAAGCTTTCGAAGAATTCGAAATATTTAGTAAAATGATTCAAAATAAATTAGGATGTTCCATAGTATCAATTAGAACGTGTCATGGTCGGGAATTTGATAATGAAGTACAATTCGGAAACTATTGTGACTTAAATGGGATTTCTCACAATTTCTCCGCTCCTCGTACTCCACAATCAAATGGGGTAGTAGAAAGAAAGAATCGCACTCTACAAGAAATGAGTAGGACTATGTTAAATGAACAATCTATTCCACAAAAATTTTGGTGTAACGCGGTCGATACATCAACCTATATAATCAATAGGATTTCCATTAGACATATTTTAGGAAAAACCCCATATGAGTTGTTAAGAGGTACAAAACCAAACCTTAATTATTTCAAAGTATTTCAAAGCAAATGCTTCATTTTTAATACAAAAGATTACCTCACCAAGTTTGACCCAAAGTCTTACGAATGTGTCTTCCTAGGATATTCGCAAAATAGTAAAGCTTACGTAATTCTTAACAAACAAACAATGAAAGTCGAAGAATCCTTAAATGTGACATTCGATGAAACTCCTCCTCCACCTAAAACATCACCTTTGGAGGATGATGATTTAGTCGAAGAAGAAGCTATTGAGGTTAATAAAACAAGACCTTAGGCAATGATCTCAAAGATAAGTCTTTAGAAAATAATGAAATCATAAACATTAAGGAATCTAAAAGTCATCTACTAGATAATGTTATTGGTAATTTAAATCAAAGAACTCTTAGATCGCAAGCTCAAGACAAGAGTAATTTCTTTTGTTTTCTTTCAACAATAGAACCTAAAAATATAAATGAAGCTTTAAAAGATGAAAGTTGGGTAATGGCCATGCAAGAAGAATTAAACCAATTTATATCAAATGATGTTTGGGAATTAGTCCCTAATCCTATGGATATGACCATTTTTAGAACTAAATGGGTATATAGAAATAAGCTCGACGAAAATGGAGTTGTAACTAGAAATAAAGCTAGGTTAGTTGCCCAAGGGTATAATCAACAAGAAGGAATTGATTATGACAAAACTTATGCACCCGTAGCTAGATAGAATCCATAAGAATATTATTAGCTTATGCATGCGCTTTAAACTTCAAATTATTTCAAATGGATGTAAAGAGTGCATTCCTTAACATTTTTATCAATGAGGAGGTTTACGTGGCACAACCTCCGGGATTCATTGACTTCGCAAAACCTAATCATGTTTATAGACTCAAGAAAGCGCTTTACGGACTTAAACAAGCTCCTAAATCTTGGTACGATAGATTGAAAGCCTTTCTTATTAAACATGATTACACCATAGAAATGGTAGATAACACTCTCTTTACTAAAAAGAAAAACTCCAATCTCATTATTGTCTAAATATATGTCGACGACATTATATTCGGCTCAACTTGTCAAGAATTGTGTGATGATTTTCGCCAAGATCATGCACTATGAGTTTAAAATGAGTATGATGGGGGAACTAAATTTTTTCTTAGGATTACAAATAAAACAATTAGAAGATGGTATATTCTTTAATCAATTAAAATATATAAAATAAATGCTTAAGAAATTTGGATTAGAAGACTCTAAGCCAATGAAAACTCCTATGTCTATGGAAACAAAACTCATGAAAGACGAAGAAGGTGAGTCCATAGATAATACCAAATATAGAGGTATGATATGAAGTTTATTATACTTAACGGCAAGTAGGCCCGATATTATGTTTAGTGTTTGCTTTTGTGCACGCTTCTAAAAGGATCCCAAAACCTCTCACATTGAATCGGTTAAAAGTATCTTTGGATACGTTAAAGGAACTACACACTTAAGATTATGGTATCCTAAGGGGTCCGGTATAAAAAACATAGTATATGCGGACTCTGATCATGCGGGAGATTACGTGGACCAAAAAAGCACTAGTGGTATTTGCACGTTTATAGGATGTTGTTTAACATCTTGGTTTTCGAAGTAGCAAACCGTTCTTGCTATTTCTACTACCGAAGCCGAATATGTAAGCGCTGGAAAGGCATGTCAACAAGCACTATGGATAAAACAAGCTCTCGTGGATTATGGCATTAGGTTAGATGACATTCCTATAATGTGTGATAACAAAGGAGCTATAGACTTAAGTAAAAATCCCGTACAACACTCTCGTACAAAACACATTGAGATTCGCCACCATTTCCATCGTGACAATGTTTAAAAATGGAATATTCCAATAGAAAAGGTCTCATCAGAAGATAACATTGCCGACATTCTAACTAAACCCCTTAAACGCGAGCCTTTTAATTACTTATGTCTAGGTCTAGGAATGATGGAACACATTGAATAAATACTTATCAAGTATCCACATTACTATATGTTGGGTTCAGTTCCTGAGCCCTTCAGTCTTTTAATAGATTTAAACATAAAATCCCCTAAGTGTTTCTTAAGCTAAAGTCTTTCAGCTTGAGTCGTTGAAGCTTCTTCGGCGTCAGCTCTTCAGGTCCTTAGAAGATTGGGAAGTATCTTCACTTCAATTTATGCAGCGGTACAACAACTGAAGAAGGCCTTTGGTTGGAGCTTTAGTTCAGCTTGGTTGACAATTCTAAGCTGAACGTTGTCTATCTTCTTAAGAGAAGTTGAAACATGTTGTTTCACTTCTATAAGGTTTAAAAGGCGGGAAAAAATTGCTTTATGTCAAAAGGAATAAAGCAATCTCCTTGGAAAATGTTACTTCTAAAGTTGGTAAAGAAGTACATCAACTTTTCTTAAAGGAGTGTACTTGGTACTATAAAGCATGTGTACATTAAATGGTATCTCAACCACCTATTTAATGCTTAACATGTGTATTAGGTTAACTTGTAAACCTTAATCCGTTTGCCTATAAAAGGAAAGAGATTCCCAGAGAAAATGTTATCTCTTCCAATTAATGTGATACACATTAAAGAGTTCATTTATCTCTCAAACAAACTGACTCGTACTACTGAAAGCTGAAGCTTCAGTTTAGTCATAACAAGATTGTTTTCTTATTTCTCATAACTTTGGTTAGAGAATAAGTGTGAAGGAGATAACACCCCAATTGTCATTTAACCACCTTGCTATTCTGTAAGCAATGTGTGTCATAGATTCTTTATTTGATTCAAATAAAAAGCAATACGCTAAAAAGTTATCTCTATGTGTTTTAAACTTGTACTTTATATTGCTTATATATATTTGTTTAAAACTCACTTCGTTGCCATGGAATGTGATTAGTCTAATTTGATAAACTTTATATCACATTCCTAGGGACCAGCAAGTGGTATCAGAGCCTTCTTGTTTATAAAATCTCGTAAAAAGGTTATATAAAGGCTCAAAGATTTTTAAAATCAAGATCTATCTTAAATGGCAATAGTAAAGGTACCACAGACTCTTGAATATAGGGGTGGCCAGCTAAATGACGCTCTTGTACTTGAGGTGGAAAATTTCACCAATTAGAAAAAGAGGTTCATGTGTCATATCATTGTTATTAAACCTCAATTTGAAAACATTATTTCAAACGGTCCTTTTATCCCTATGGCAGCTGGTCAAAAGAAGACAGACAAGCAATGGACAGCTGATGAGAGAAAAACTACTAACCTAGATCAGCGTCTCAAAAGTCTCATTATGTCTGTGCTTCCAGATGACCAAATGAACTCTGTCATAAATTGCTTAACTACAAAATTACTTGGGATGACCTGATACGATATCATGAGGGGCCCTCTGATGTGAAAGAAAGTAGGGTCATACACCTGAAGTTGTGCTATAACACCTTCAAATTCAAAGAAGGTGAATCTCTAACATAAACTTTCACCAAGTATAAAGCTCTGGTGAATGAGTTAGTAAATGATGGCATTAAACTTTCAAATCTTGAAATAAATACTGGTTTTATAAATGGGTTACCAAAGAAGTGGATAAGTTTCTGTCAAAGTCTCAGAAACACAAATCATGTGAAAGATTCTGAGCTTGCTTCTCTATTTGGTAAACTCAAATATGAAGAAAACCTAATAGACAGTATTTATGAAACTGAAAAGAACAAATCTCTTGTATCTACAACACCTTTGTCTACTGCCTTCTACTCTACCTCTATTGTCCAGGACTTTCAAGATAGTCCTGATGATGAAGAGGATACAAGAAGCAGTCAAGAGTACCTAAATGACTTACAGGAAGGATACCAAGCAAGAGCTCTTTTAGCCAAGTCTAAAAGATTCTTCAAAAAGGGTACTCAAAGGTATAGCAGTGCAAAAGCAACTGACCAAACTGAATGCCACAAATGTGGCAAGAAGGGTCATTTTGCAAGAGACTACTGGTCAAAGACATCAGTTCCTTCATATCAATAACCTTTTCAATCAAAACTTCTCCTTTCATCTGAAAACAAACCTAAACCGAAGCAAACCAAGGACTTTGAAGCCAAATACCACAAAGTCAAAGCTAAACTAGCCCTCATTGGCTCAAGTGCTTCGACCCCCAGCTCATCCTCAGGCAAAAACAAAGGTCTCATTGCTGAAACGTATGATTGAGATGATGAAGAAGTGTCGTCTAAAGAAAATAAAGTGACTAAAGTTAAAGCTCTCATGGCACTCATTGATGAAGAAAGAGTTTTGGTTGGCAAAGAAAGTGCCAGAAATGGTGATTGGACTAAGATTTCTATGAAAAAGATACACGCTCTTCTTGAAATGGAAGATAATGATGATAGAAAATCATTTTTATATTATCTATTTATTGATCTAAACTATGTTAAAGAACAAAGAAACAATCTTTGTTAAAATATAAAAATCTTGTTCAAGAACTGAATACATGCAAAGAATAGCTTTTGGTATTAAAACAAGCAAAAATTGATCCACGGTGGAGCTACTCAGCCGAGTTCAACGGGTTATGCACATCAATGTTATGACACCTAGATCTACGGATGTGGTTTTTAAACGTATTGGCTTTGAAATCCAAAAAGGGCTAGCGGCAAAGCTTGTTGCCCGCTTGCCTTCCACCACTATGTAAATCCAATTATGGACATATATATACTCGTAATATTCTCAACTTTTTCGAATCAATCGAATCTCCCTTTTCTGATAAAAAAACTTGATCTTCTTACCATGCAGCATGTAAACACTGAGATTCTCAAAGAGAATCAAAACTTAAGACTTGAACTGAAAGAGCTAACATCTATTACAGAAACATGGCTAAACAGTTCTAATAAAGTTAATCAGTGTATCAATGAACAAATTCCTACTCAAAAAATAAAGTTCTATGAATTAACCAACTCACTGAAGATACCTCCAGTTTTGGGTCTAAAGACCCAGAATTCGTAAAATCTTCAACAGATAACTCAGATATATCTATTACTAGTAGTAATATACCTAAGTCATCATTCTACTCTACCTAATCAAGATATTGATGAGGTACCTTCAAATGAGTCACAAAGAAACACAACTGATCCTTCATTTGTTGTCTCTGACTCTTCAACAACTAATTATGATTCAGCTGATGAATCTTTAGTCTGTAGCACTCCTCTTATTTCACTAAAGAAGTTGGATGGTGCTGAACCTGTTTTTGGACCAAAGACTATCAAATCAATTTTGAAGTCAAAATCTACATTCAAAGCTAAAACTTTAAAAGGTATCACAATAAACAAACCATCCTCAGCTCCTGCTAGAGGCAAAAGTTCTTCAGCTTCTAAGACTAATTCAGCTCCTGCTGGTAACTTAAAAAATATGAAAATGGAAGATGATCCTCCTTTGGCTATTGTAATGAAAGAACTTAATGAACTAAAATTACAAATCAGCAAGAAAAAGTCATCTTACTCCAGAAACAAAATTGCTCAGCAGGTTCCTCCAAATGCACTTCAAAACATATACAAAACTCAATTCAAAATGAATTATGATCTTTGTGAACAAAACAATCATCTCTCTGAGAATTGTTATGAAGTTTTTTTTGTAAAAAGTGCAAAAGAACTAATCACAGAACCTGTAATCATGCTGAATTTATGTCCTCTATGAATGCAAATCAGCATCATACTGGTCAAGGTGAATCTTCCTCAAGATCCAGACCTTCAAGGCATTTAGTATCTTTCCTTTCTGCATACACCGTGGATATAATGATCATCATTCTAATGATTGTTTATACTATCCCACTTGTGAAATATGTGGAAGCTATGATCATGACACTCATGGTCATAACATGATTATTTCTCTAAGAAGAGGAATCAATCCTAGAAACCCTCAACATGTCACAAAGAACTATGAAACATGTGGTAGCAATGTTCATACCACATCATATCACAATGACATTGAGTGGTTTAGGAAAAGAGAAACTCTTCAAGCTAAGAATGATGAGTCTTACAAAGCAAGTAAGAATGATTCATCAAGTGCTTTAAGATCAAAGACTCCCATTAAGAGGTGGATTTCTAGGCAAAACTAACCATCCTAATCTAATTTGTGCAATATAACATATCATTTTTAGGACAATGGTCGTTCAAAACACATAAAAAATTTGCACAAATCTTAGAAGAATCATGACCTGAAGAAATGTATGAAATAACTCCTCATACACCTCCAAAGGTTATGGTTATGGTATAATTGTCAAAAAAGGAATGTTCAAACAGCATGAACACTAAAACGCTTTTAACAACTGAGAAATCTTCATAAAATCTTATGAAAAAAAATAACTGTTATTAAAGCAAAAATCTCACCTGACCAAAATGGTCAAGATGATCAAATTGATCACAATGATAAAAAATGATCATCTATTTCAAATTGATGAACTCATTAATGATGATCAGTTTGAACAAAAAAAACACACAAATGAAAACCAATTCAGAGATAACCTCACAAAACTAATGGTGTTTAGATCCCTGAACTCTTATCCTCTCCAAATGGAAGATACTCCAGCACATGATACAAATCCAACTCTCTTCAGTAAAGGATGAATCTGGCATTGTATTCATAAGGCAATAAATCATGATAAAATCTTGCTTCAGTTGCAAGACTTAAAGCAATCAGGATCTCTCTTGCCTTTATCACATACACAAACAAACCCCAAAGTTTTGAGAAGTAGTGGAATCCTCAACCATGTCTACAAATAAGGAAAGCCCTTTTATGGACTTGAACAAGTCTTAAAAGCATGGTTTGAAACTCTCATAAAAAACAAGCTTAAAAGAAGTAAGATAAACACCACTCTGTTTATCCTACAAAACTCAAACTGAATGATGAAATGAGAACAATAGGTGTCCTCACCTACTACCTTGAAATTCAGATTAATCAATCTGAAAGAAGCATTTCAATCAACCAAAATGTCAAGGATCTGCTAAAAAAATATGTCATAAATGGTCCATTAATGAATACTCCAATGGTGTACCCCCTAAAAAGTTAGGACCTGATCTCAATGACAAAGCCATATGTGAGACTCGACTTAGAGGTATGTTTGGATCACTAATGTACCTAACTGTAAGAAAACCTGACACCCAAGTTTCTTTTATCTCTGTGAATGAGATCAAGCAAATCCTAAGGAATCTCACCTTATTGCCGCTAAGAGAACTTTCTGATTTCTCAGCCTTTGTCTTCGGTATCCAAAACATTCAGGGTTTGACCTAAAGGATACTCAGACCCTGACTATGCTAAATGCAACATGAATAGGAAAAGTACTTCAGGTACTTGTCTGTTGCTAAAAATGCAAGCATGGTTGATAAAGTGGCTATGTTCTCAGCTGAAACTGAAGATATAACTACTGCTGGATGTTGTGCCAACATACTGTGGACATGAGTCAGCTCATTAACTATGATATTATATGTGAAAGGCTACTCATAATTTGTAATAAAAAATGCTATTGCAATCTTAAACAATCAAATTCTATACTCAAATCAAGCTTCTGGATAATCATCTCTCAAAAAGATTGATTGATGAACTGGGTATGTTGAACATTGATTCAAAACCTCAAGCTTCAGTGCTGACTGAAGAAAACTGAAGGTTCAGCGCTTTATCCAAAACTAAACAAATTTTCATATGTTGTCAGTTCACTTTTTACATACAACCTTTAATTTGCTTAAGTGAAGTAACTGAGCAATCATATATGTCTCGTTCATGGATTTGCATGAGCATGTGTGATTTTGTCGCCTTCGCTGGAGCACAGTCATTGGTTTAATCAAAAACTGAACAAAATTGGTTCAATTTCTTCAGTTCAGTTTATAAAATAATTTTATCTAATTCTTCAGTTGTCTCTCGAGTGAAGTAACTGAGCAATCACATATGTCTCATTCATGGATTTGCATGAGCATTTGTGGTTTTGTCGCCTTCGTCGGAGGATTAAAGATAATGATGATTACAATAATCAGTTCAGCATAACATGACATCAAACCTGAACCTAGTTCATTCTTTAAACATCAATCAAGGTCAGTTTAAAAAATGATTTTAAAATTAAATAATTTTATTAAGTGATTTCTTACAAAGGAAGTTAACTAATTTAAAAGTTTATTAAATGATGAGTTTCAAACATTAGAATAACCTCACCTTTTTCTCTCACCTACTTTAACAGTGCATAGACGACTGTACATTGTTCTAGGTGTCAAAGGCATCTCGAAAAGACTTTCATTAAACATAAAGTTTCACACATAAGTTAAAACCTAACCTTAAAACTTCTCACAAATTCACAACTTCCACTTGGTAACTATCAAACCCTTAAAAGAAAAAGATAAAAAGTAACCAATCATATAAACCCATTTCACCTTTCATAAATCACTTCTCATAAATCACAAATCCTTCACCAAGAACACACACATAAAACATTAAAACAAATCAAATCATCTAAACCCTAAAATGGAAAACCAAGAACAAAATCATCCACAACAAGAACAACCCTTTGTTGCTACTAAACAAGTAGGCTTCAATCTCAAAGACATCCTCCTCAACACAAACAATAAGGTTGTACTTCTCTACCCAGAACACAATAACAAGGATTATTTTAAGTGTGTTTCTGATTTCATTTCCAAATGCTGCCTTAGAAAACCATTTACCAGATCACCTAACATGTATAAGGAATACCTGGCTGAATTTTAGTACTCAACCAAAGCTCTAGAGAACTCTAAGGTTTTCTTCTTAATCCCTACTGATGGAATTTTCAGAGAAGTAAGGGTAAACACTTTTAGGAATGCCATAGGTGCACACTACCTACCTCACTCTAGTGAATATGTTGCACCACCATCCATTGATGTTGTTAGGCAGTGGTTTCCTATGATTGGGTACGAGGAAGAGGTTTCAGCAAAAGGAACTCTTAGAAAGAGTCTCCTTCCTCCTAGGTGGAGGTTGCTAATGACACAAATCATCTAGTGTTTAGGGGGTAAAACTAGAGGATTTGATCAAATCAGAAACAAATATGCCATTATACTATATAGTCTACCAAATGGCATTAACATAGACTATGCCAACATATTTTGGGAGGATATCATCATCAAGCTGAAGAAGAAACAATGGGAAAAGGTTGTTGCCTACACTCGATTTCTCTCCCTGCTAATAATGCACAAGATGAAAGAAGGATATAGGGATGATGAGGTTACACTATACCCTACTCAAGTCTTTAGTGTCAACAATTGGGCACTAAAGTCCAACCAACCTAAAGAACCTCCCTTCACAGACCACATGTTGGCTATATGTGCTGCAGATAAGCCAGTGGTCTTTAAAGCTTCCAAAACCTCTTCAAAATATAAGAGTGTTTCCCAAGGCACAAAACCTGGAGCTCAAACTGGACACAAGAAGCCTTTAACTTCTTTAAAACAACCCTCTATGTCCAACAAAGAGGCAATAAAAGGTGGGTCCTCTATGGCACCCACTGATTCTAAAACTGGCCATTCAAAAAGGAGAAAAGAGTCCAGCTCGGCCATGGACTCAAACCTAAGCTAGCCTCGAGTTTCTACACCTGTGGATACTGGAATGCATAAAGAGGACCAACAAGCAACTGGTGGCCCAACATCTTTAAGGGTCACCGGTGAAGCAAGAGCCAACCCTCAGCTCAGTAGTGGTATGTTAGCATTTAATTTAAATAGGCCTATTTATTCAACATCTTTCATTATTCACTCTGAGTCTGCATTAGGAAATGATGCTTTAGCAGCTTCCACAGCTGAAGCTGATTCTGGAAATTCTGCTCCTAGTGATTTTGTACCTCAATAATAGGGTATGAATGAAGGAACCAAAAACACTTCATATGATCACTTATTTGCAGGTACTAGCCCACATGTTCTCGCAGACCAAACCAAATCTGTTAGTGAAGGGTTGGAAACTATCCTCACACAACCTATCACAGGAAAAGGGGCCAGCTCAGTTGCTAGTCAAATTGAGGAAGAAACCTCTAGCACAATCAAGTTGGAAGATCTTGCAAAGCTGGTGGCACGTGTGCAACCTAGATTCAAAGACCTGGACTCACCTGAAGATGATCCTGTCATTGTTGTGAATGTTAGTGATGAAGATGAGGATTATGAAGTTTATGCTATTAAAAATGTTGAAACTAAAGATACTTCAGTTCCTAAATCCTCATCTCCTAGGTCTTCTTAAGTTCAAGAGCTTACTAACTAAGTACTCATTCTTCAGTCTCAAAAGTACAAATTGGAACTTGAGAAGAATAAAGCTGAAGCTGAAGCTGCTCTCCTTAAAGCTCAACCCTCCTTTCCCAATGTGGAACAGCTCAAAGAGCTACTGATAAAGTCCTTAAAAACTAAATTATCAAATATTCTATCTGCTCATGACTTCAGCAACTCTTTACCAACTGAGCTGAAGGATCTTCCCTCCAAGTTCAATGACCTAACGGAAGAGGTGAAAGGGTTAAAGAATCAAGTTCACAACTTGGAAATTGAGCTCCCTGAAGAATTAAAAGAAATTCCCCTAAGCTAAAAGGTTTTACAAAGACTGTCACTAGTCTTACACCACAAGTTGCTAAGCTGAAGACACTTGAGTGGGAAATGCCAGCTGAATTTCTTGTTGTGCCATCACAAGTTGACATGGTTCAAGCTAAGCTAAAGACCTTGGATGCTCTTCCAAGTATTCTCAACAAAGTTACAAATGCCTTGAATCGGTTTGCTCAGGCCATTACATCAAAGAAAATTAAGGGTGACAGTGTTTCTTCAGCAGGCCAAGCTGGCACTCAACCTGCTGAGGGGGAGAAGAACACAAATCAAGCCATAATCTCCTAGCTTTTTCAAAGAAGAGGTGAAAAGGAACACCTGAACAAACAACAACCAAAACCAACAACACCACTTACAACACCAATCATCACAACAACTACAACACAGATGCAATCTCCCTTTTCTCAAAGTCCACCAAAAGGCTCCTCTCAAACTGAGGGGGAGCATATCAAGAAAGACAAGGGAAAAAAGGCCTTGTCTTTAAAAGAGGGTGTGAAAGAGAGTACTGAAAGTGACTCTGATGATGATGAAACTCACCAATCGGGATCTATAGTCAAATCTTCTAGGATAAAGAAAGTAAAGAAGTTTGATTTTGTCACTGAAGATGGAAAGCACATCCATCTAACTAAAGAACAAATCAATCAACAAAAGAAGATAGAGGAAGAGGCCAAAGCTGAAGCAATCAAACGAGAAAGTAAGGTAAGAAAAGAAGAGTTGATTGATCTTCTTGGTCCAGAGGTGGTGAACAAGTACTACAATGACAAGTTACGGTATGAAAGATACTGTGACAAAATGCTGAATAGAAGAGCAGTATCAAAAATCACCAACTGTGATGTCTTGACCAGAAAGGGTCCAGTTATACTCAAAGTGTACATAAAGGATGGTACAAGTGAAATTATTCCCAATTTTAAAGCCAGTGATCTGCACCTTGGCGAATGGAGAGAAGTGATGAAAGCATGTCCTAACAGAACTGGAAAAGGATGGGAAACCATCTATAAATAGATAGGTACAAGAATAGACTACATTCACACGACTAAAGCAGAACTGGGTATAAACTTGGATATTCCTCTAAGTAAACAGGACCCTCTTGACAAACTAAATGATCTCGCAAACAAAAGGAGAAAACATGCTGATGACATCCATGACTACTTCAAAGCATACAAAAGACTGAAGTCATCAGTTCAATATAAAGATCATTTGCCTCGTATTGTGCTAAATGAACCTGTCCTAGGTATGATTTTGTTTAACTCATATCATAAATAGGATTTTGTTACCATTGAAGACTTTAGAGATTTCTTAAACACCATGCTATATACTATACAAGAAATCTTCTTCATACTTCACCAAGGTCCAGGGCTTGATGATCATGTTCTGCTTGCTGAAATTGATAAGAGAAACTTGAACCCACTCAAGCAGATGAGAGTCATTGAGCAGCTAAGGCAATACAATGTAATCTTTCGTAATAACTTTATCTTTTGTAAATGTATTATAATGAAAGTTAGAAAGAAAGGTTATCAGTTTATGTAGTACAAATTATATCAGTTATGTAAGAAAAGTTGTTTTGCTCACTTACATCTGTCTTTAACTTAGGCTATTTGTATATTTAAATAGGGGGAGATTGTTGGGTTCAGTTCTTAAGCCCTTTAGTCTTTCAGTAGAATTTAACATAAAATCCCTTAAGTGTTTCACAAGCTAAAGTCGTTCAGCTTGAGTTGCTGAAGCTTCTTCAACGTCGCCTCTTTAGGTCCTTAGAAGATTGGGAAGTATCTTCACATCAGTGTAAGTAGCGGTACAGAAACTGAAGGACTCTTAGAAAGAGCTTTAGTTTAGCTTGGTTGACAATTCCAAGCTGAACGTTGTCTATCTCCTTAACAGAAGCTAAAACTTGTTGTTTCACTTCTAGAAGGTTTACAAGGCAGGAAAATGATTGCTTTATGTCAAAAGGAATAAAACAATCTCCTTAGGAAATGTTACTTCTAGAGTTGGTATAGAAGTACATCAACTTTCCTTAAAGGACCGTACCTTGTACTATAAAGCATGTGTACATTAAATGGTAGCTCAACCACCCATTTAATGCTTGAGATGTGTATTAGGTAAACTTGTAAACCCTAATCTCTTTTCCTATAAAGGAAAGGGATTCCCAGAGTAAATGTTATCTCTTCCAATTAATGT
Source organism: Tanacetum coccineum (assembly GCA_026074375.1). NCBI lineage: Eukaryota > Viridiplantae > Streptophyta > Magnoliopsida > Asterales > Asteraceae > Tanacetum > Tanacetum coccineum. The sequence goes on along the minus strand of BQNB010004125.1, from coordinate 73,972 downwards.
GATACACATTGAAGAGTTCATTTATCTCTCAAACAAACTGACTCGTACTACTGAAAGCTAAAGCTTTAGTTTAGTCATAACAAGTTTGTTTTCTTATTTCTCATAACTTTGGTTAGAGAATAAGTTCAAAGGAGATAACACTCTAATTGTCATTCTACCACCTTGCTATTCTACAAGCAAGGTGTGTCATAGATTCTTTATTTGATTCTAATAAAAGTCTATACGTTGAAAAGTACTTATGTGTGTTTTAAACTTGTTCTTTATATTGTTCATATATATATTTGTTTAAAACTAACTTTGTTGCCATGGAATCTGATTAGTTTAACTTGATAAACCATATATCAAATTCCAAGGGACCAACAAGTGGTATTAGGGCCTTTTGGTTTATAAAATCTCTTGAAAAAGGATATATACAGGCTTAAAGATTTTTAAAATCAAGATCCATCTTAAATGACAGCAGTAGAAGTACCACAGACTCTTGAATACAGGGGTGGCCAGTTAAATGTCGCTCCTGTACTTGAGGTGGAAATTTTCACCAATTAGAAAAAGAGGTTCATGTGCCTAATCATTGGTATTGAACCTCAATTTGAAAACATCATTTAAAATGGTCTTTTTATCCCTATGGCATGTGGTCAAAGGAAGCCAGAAGGATAATGGACTGCAGATGAGAGAAAGGCTACTAACTTAGATCAGCGACTCAAAAGTCTCATCATGTCCGTCCTTCTAGATGACCAAATGAATTCTGTCATAAACTGCTTAACTGCAAAATCTACTTGGGATGACCTGATACTATATCATGAGGGGCCCTCTGATGTGAAAGAAAGTAGGGTCATGGACCTGAAGTTGTGCTATAACACCTTCAAATTCAAAGAAGGTGAATCTCTAACACAAACCTTCACCAGATATAAAGCTTTGATGAATGAATTAGTAAATGAAGACATTAAACTTTCAAAGCTTGAAATAAATACTAGTTTTATAAATGGGTTACCAAAGAAGTGGCTAACTTACAGCGAAAGTCTCAGAAACACAAATCATGTGAAAGACTTTGAGCTTGCTTCTCTATTTGGTAAACACAAATATGAAGAAAACCTGATAGACAGTTTTCATGAGACTGAAAAGAGCAAATCTCTTGTCTCTACAACACCTTTGTCAACTGCCTTCCTCACTACCTCTATTGTCTAGGACTTTCAAGATAGTCCTGATGATGAAGAGGATATAAGAAGCAACCATGAATATCTAAATGACTTAGAGGAAGAATACCAAGAAAGAGCTCTTTTAGCCAAATCTAAAAGGTTCTTCAAAAATGGTACTCAAAGGTTTAGCATTGCAAAAGAAACTGACCAAACTAAATGACACAAATGTGGCAAGAAGGGTCATTTTGCAAGAGACTATTGGTCAAAGACCTCAGTTCCTTAATATCAGTCACCTTTTTAACCAATGCTTCTCTATTCATCTAAGCACAAACTTGAACGAAGGCGTACCAAAGACTTTAAAGCCAAATACAACAAAGTCAAGGCTAAACTATCCCTCCTCAGCTCGAGTGCTTCAGCTCCTAGTTCATCTTCAGGCAAAAACAAAAGTCTAATTGCTGAATTGTATGATTAGGATAAAGAAGAAGTATTATCTAATGACAATGAAGTAACTGAAGTTAAAGCTCTTATGGAACTTGCCGTTGAAGAAAGAGTTTCCGTTGGCAAAGAAAGTGCCAACAATTGTGAATGGGTCAAGATTTCTATTCAAAAGGCACACACTCTTCTTGAAATTGAAGATAATAATGATAGAAACTCCTTTCTAGATTATTTGTGTATTGATTTGAACTATGTTGAAGAACAAAGAAACAATCTTCTTTCAAAACATAGAAATCTTATTCACGAACTAAATACATGCAAGGAACAGCTTTTGGTACTAAAACAAGCAAAGCTTGATCTTCTTACCATGCAACATGTAAACACTGAGATTCTCAAAGAGAATCAAAAATTAAGAAATGAACTGAAAGAGCTAACCTCTATTACAGAAGCATGGCTAAACAGTTCTAATAAATTTAATCAGTGTATCAGTGAACAAATTCCTACTCAAAAGAGGAAAATCTTGGGAATTAACCAACTCACTGAAGATACATCTAGCTCTGGGCCAAAAGACTTAGTGTTTGTAAAGTCTTTAGCAGATAACTCAGAGGTATCAATTACTGGTAGTAATAAACCTAAGTTATCTAAAACTGAAGACTCTACTCTGTCAAATCCTGATACTGGTAAGGTACCTTCAAATGAGTTATAAAGAAACACAACTGACAACTCAGTTATTATCTCTGACTCTTCAGCAACTGATTATGATTCAGCTGATGAATCTTCAGTCTGTAGCACCCCCTTTCCTCCACTAGAGAAGCTGACTGGTGCTGAACATGTTTCTGGACCAAAGACTATCAAATCAATTTTGAAGTCAAAATCCACATTAAAAGATGAACTTTAAAAGGTATCATAATAAATGAACCTTCCTCAGCTCCTGCTAGAGGCAACAAAAGTTCTTCAGTTTCTAAAAGTAACTCAGCTCCTGTTGGTAAGTTAAAACATATGAAAATAAAAGATGACCCTCCTTTGGCTATTGTAATAAAAGAACTCAATGAACTAAAATTACTAATTAGCAAGAATATATCATCTTACTTCAGAAACAAGAACTCTCAACAGGTTCCTTCCAATGCACTTCAAAACAAATACAAAACTCAATTCAAAATGAATTGTGAACTGTGTGGAGAAAACAATCATCTCTCTGAGAACTGTTATGAAGGCTTGTTTTGCAAAAAGTTCAAAAGAACCAATCATAAAACATGTGATCATGCTGATTTAATGTCTTCCATGGTTATAAATCAGTATCATACTGGTCAAAGTGAATCTTCCTCAAGACCCAGACCTTCTAGGCCAACAATGCCTTTTCCCTCTTGCATACATTGTGGATATAATGATCATCAATATGATGATTGTATATCCTATCCCATATATGAAATATTGGAAGCTATGATCATGATACTCATTGTCATAATAGGATTATTTCTCTAAGAAGAGGAATTAAACCTAGAAACCCTCAACACATCATAAAGAACTGTAAAACATGTGGTAGCAATATTCATACCATATCTAATCACAATGACATTGAGTGGTTCAGGAAAAGAGAAGCTCTTCAAGCTAAGAAAGTTAAGTCTTTCAAAGCAAGCAAGACTGAATCATGAAATGCTCTAAGATCAAAGACTCCCACTAAAAAGTGGGTTTCTAAACAAAACTAACCATCCTAATCCTAGTTTGTGCAGTACAACATCAAGGAATCTCTATCACTTTTGAACAATGGTCATTCAAAACATTTATCAAAGGATTACCTGCACAAATATGGGATGTACCAGGACCTGAAGGAATGTATGTAAATGACTTTACATACCGGTCTAAAGGTTATGGTTATGGTATAGTTTTCAAAAAATGGAGAGAAACTAAATATTACATAGCTTGAACACTAAAATGCTTTTAACAACTGAGAATTCTTTATAAAATCTTATGAAAAAAATCCACTGTTATTAAAGCAGAAATCTCACCTGACCAATATGGTTAAATTGATCAAAACTGATCATCAGTTTCAAACTGATGAACTCATCAAATTATGATAAGTTTGAACAAAAAAAACACACCAATGAAAACTAATTCATTGATAACCTCACAAAAATGAAGATGTTTAGATCCCTGAACTTTTATCCTCTCCAAATGGAAGACACTTCAGCACATGATCCAGTTCAAATTCCTTCAATAAAAGAGGAACTTGGCATTGTTATCATTGGGCAATAATGCTTGATTGAATTGCATAAGGGCATAAATCATGATAAAATCCTGCTCCAATTGCAAGACTTGAAGCAATTAGGATCTTTCTTGCCTCTGCCACATACATAAACTTCATAGTCTATCAAATGAATGTCAATAGTACATTCCTCAATGATAAACAAAAAGAAGAAGTATATGTCAAACAACCTCCAAGTATTAAGATATAGTAAATTTATCAACCATATCTGCAAAATTAGATAAAACCCTTTATGACTCAAACTGGTTTCAAAAGCATGGTATGAAACTCTCTCAACCTATATCACTAAACACATCTTTATAAGAGGTATGATAGACAATACTGTTAATCTACAAAACTCAAACAAATGTGATTTTGGTATAACTTCTTGTTGATAATACTATCCTTGAGTCCACCAGCACAAAAAGTGTACAAACAGTTTGAGAAACTGATGACTCAAGGATATGCAAATAAGCATGGTAGGTGTCCTCACCTACTTCCTTAAATTTCAGATCAAAAAATCTAAAAGTGGCATTTCAATCAACAAAGAAAAATATGTCAATGATCTGTTGAAAATGTATGACAAAATTGGTTCATCAGTGAATACTCCAATTATGCCCCCTAACATGTTAGGACCTGATCTCAACAGCAAAGCTGTAAATGAGTCTTAGTATAGAGGTATGATTAGACCGCTAATGAACCTAACAGGAAGCAGACCTAACATTTAATTCTCAACTGCTTATGCAAGACATTAAGCAAGCATAAGGAATCCCACCTTATTTTTTTGAGAATTTTCAGGTACCTAAATGGTACTCCCAGTCTTGGTCTTCAGTATCCAAAAAGTTCAGGTCTTGACCTAAAAGGATAATGAGACTTTGACTATGTTGGATGCAACATGGACAGTAAAAATAGTTTAGATGATTATCAGTTGCTTGAAGGCAAGCTTGTTTACTAAAGTGCAAATAAGCAGCAATCTAAAGCTATGTTCTCAACTGAAGCTGAAGATATAGCTGCTGCTGGATGTTATGCCATCATACTATGGAAAGAGTCAACTCACTGACTATGATATCATATATGAAAAGTTACACATAACAATCAAATTCTGCACTAAAAAACAAAGCTCATTGATTTTAGATCAAGAATCATACTCACAAACGGGACATTGAATTTCTTTCATTCCCACTTAATATAAACTTGTTGATATCTTCACCAAGCCTCTGGATGAGCCAACTTTAAAAAGATTTATTGTTGAACTAGGTATGCTAAACATTTATTCAAAACCTGAAGCTTCAGTACAGATGATTCGTCTCCAAATACGTATATAAGGATATTATCAATAATAGTATAAGATAAGTATTCCAAGAGGCTTCTAGAAGATTACTTATATCCAAAGTAAAATTCAAAGCCTTCCAGAGTCGTATCCCGACGAGGTGTGAATTGAAAATCGGTTAAGTTCGTGATCGCGTGATTTGAATGGTTTAAGAGATTTTTATTTTGATTTCTAATTCTACTAATGAAAACGCATAAAACATGTAGAGACAAGTAAACAATAGAAGCATTTAAAGCATTTAAGAAATTAAGCACGAAAACGTTAACGGGAATTTAAAAACGCGACAATTTAGCAAATAAATCAAATTTTAACACTAAAAATGTTTTTTTTGTTTTTTATATATCCTAAATGACTAAAAATAATTTTAGAAAAAAGAAGTATATTTTTTTGACTTTTATTTTATTTATTATGAATTAAAAATAGTTTTAATCTAAATTAATTATTAAAAATAGAAAACTGATTATTAAAATTCTGGAAAAATTAGGATAAATACTTTAGACTATGAAGAATCTAAGAAAAATAAGAATTGGAAAAATGGCTGAAGAAATAAGCAGTAAATAAGCTATTAAGCCTAATAAGCTAAATCTAAAAATAACCCTTAAATAATTGATGAGTTGAGACTTTAATGAAAAAGTCCCAAGGGCGAGATGGTGATGAGTGTGTCTGCTAAGCCGTATGCTATAAAAGGGAAAGGTCACAGGTTCGACCCCTGTAACCTTTCTTTTTGACAAAACATTTTTTTAACTTTTAAAGACTAGCTATAATAAGCAAACTTTATAAAAGGAACTTTTTATGAAACTTATTAATAAGCTAGATTAAGCAGCACTAAAGATGACAGATTGCAAAATGCTAATTCATCCAGACCTAACCAAACATATACCTCAAACCATATCAAAACTTCAAAACCCTAACTACCCACAATGGCAGAATCATCCTCACAAAACTCCTCATCGCCTAAAATCACTCCTAAAGAAGAACATATCACTCTTGACAAACCTGAAAGCCCAAATCCTTTTCTACCTGCAAGTCAGGTTGATTTCACCTTCGATGAGATCACCTTCATCACCCATGAATTAAATGAAGTTGCACTCCAATATCCTAACACATCCTAACCAAAATACTTAAGGATTTGTTAGACTTAAATTTCCAAATGTTGTTTTCTAAATGAAGCATTTAACAGAAGAGCCCTAACTCAATACAAGAGTACCTAAGTGATTTGTTGGTATACAGCCAAGACCATAGAATGCCTTAAGGTTATGGGTATCCACTCCCACAGGTTAGTTAGAGAGACATAGGTTATTATAACCTTTAGAAATGCTCTTAGTGGCATAATAATAACCTCACCCATGTATGTATGACTCACCACCACCTCCATAATAATATGTTAAGACCAATGGTTAGGCAACAATATGTTTACAGTAGGGATATTGAAAAGGAACTCTCAAAAAGAGTTTTCTTCCTCCTAGGTGGAGACTACTGATGGGTCAAATCATTCAGTGTTTAGGTGGAAAAACAGGTGGCCTAGATCAAATATCCAATAAAGATGCCACTATCTTGTATTGTCTGGCCAATGGGGTACAGGTAGATTATGCCAAGTTAATATGGGAGGATCTAATTCATAAGTTGAACAAGAAGACTAGGGAAAAGATTGTTCCTTATCCTAGGTTTATATCTCTTCTACTTGAACATATGATGCCTAAATATGATAATGAGGAGCTCACCATAAACCCCACTCAGGTCTTCAGTGTTCACAACTGGATACTGAAGCCAAACCAACCTGAAGAACCTCCCTTCACTTCCCCACATGAAGGCCATCTGCAATTTAGATGTGCATGTGGACTCCAAAGCTCCAAAACCCTCTTTACAAAATGAAGAGGTTCCCCAAGGCAAAAAGCTTGGAGCTAAAAGTAGACTCAGAATAAAACAATCTTCAAAACACACGTCTGAGTCCAAGACTGAGGCATCCAAATCTAAAACTGGCCAATCAGAAAAAGATACTCAGTCCAGTTCGGCCAAGGACAAGAGCCCAAGCCATCCTTTACCTCCCAAACCAATGGTTGGTGAAATGCATAAAGAGGCACATCAAGCAGCTGGTGGCCCAACATCTTTAGGGGCCACCAATGAAGGAGGAGCCCACCCTCAGCTCAGTAGTAGTATGTCTGTATTTAACTCTTATTGAACCTGTTTATTTAGCTTCTTTCATTTTCACTCTGAGTCTTCATCAGGACATGAGGCTTCAGCAGATTCCACAGCTGAAGCTGATCTTGGATTATCTGCTCCTAATGATTCCATATCTTCATAACAGGATATGGATGAAGGAACCAAAACGTATTCAATTTGATCACATATTTGTTGGGTCTAATCCAAGTGTTCTTGTAGATAAAACTAAATCTGCTGGAGATGGGTTAAAAACTGCCCACACTGAATCAGGTTCAAATGAGGAATCCAGAGCTGCTGATCTCTCAAAGAAAATAAAGCTGGAGGATTTATTAGAATTCTGTAAAGACACAAGATCTGCATTCTTCACTTCTGACTCCCCACAAGATGAGCCTATCATTGTTACAAATGAGAGTGAAGAAGAGAAAGCTGACAAAGAAGACACTCATGATACTTCTCATGATGTGCCTGAAGACACTTCAGTCCCACCTCCTCCATCTCCAAAATCAGCTCAAATTTAAGAGTTACTGGCTCCGGTACAATTACTTTAGTCCCACAAAGATGAGCTGGAACAACCAAAGGCAAACGTTGAAGCTAAAATTGCCTCACTGAAAGCTAGGCCCTATTATCCAGACATCAACCAGCTTACTGATCTTCTGGTAACCTCTCTAAAGCCTGAACTCTCCAAACTCTTGGCCTCACATAACTTTGCTAGCTGCTTACCAACTGACCTGCAAGAGCTCCCCTCAAAATTCACTAAATTATCTGGAGAAATTAAAGAACTAAAGCAGCATGTTAAAGATATGGAAAGCGAGCTACCTGGGGACTTGAAAGAGATTCCAACAAAACTAGAGACCTTCACTTTCACTATCTCCAGTATTACATCCCAGGTCATTGAACTAAAGAATATTCAATGGGACCTTCCAGCAGAGTTTCAAGCTATACCAGCTTTAGTGTCTTAAGTTCAGAAAAAGCTATAGACTTTGGATTCCCTTCCAAGTCTATTGAACAAGGTTACTCAAACCTTGGACAGGTTTACCACTCTGGTAGAAAATGCATCGACTGCAACCAAGGATGTTCCTTCAGCAGGCCAAGCAACTGCTTCACCTGCTGAGGGGGAGAAGAACACCAAAGATGCTGACACAAACCTGAAAGATGAATTAGTTGATCTATTGGGCAAAAATGTTGTGACACAGTACTACACCAAGAAGTTACTCTTTGATAAATAATGTGACAAGATGCTGAAAATAAAGAAAAGCCCTACGATCATAAACTGTAAAGTTCTCACAAAGAAAGGCCCTATCACACGGGAAATATATAGGGAAGACGGGTCTGATGAAGTTATCTCAAATCTCAAGGTCGGTGATCTACATTCGGCAGAATGGAGAGAAGTAATACAAGCTTGTCCAGACAAAAGTGAAGAAGGATGGAAAACTATTTATGATCTGGTGAAGACAAGATTGGATCAGCTGACTCAAACTGAACAAGAACTCAAGATTGACTTAAACAAACCCCTTAAAGAATAAGATCCTCTGAATGAGCTAAATGAGTTAGCTAACAAGAAAAAAAACCAGTGACTTAAAAGACCATTCCAGATCAACAAAGAAACACAAGTCATCAAGTTCAGCATGAAGAAGAGGGTCATTGAACAGCTAAGACAGTAGAATGGAAACCGCTTGCAATAACTTTATCTTTTGTAAATGTATTGTAATGAAAGTTAGAATGAATGGTTATCAGTTTATGTTGTTCAACTTATATTAATTATGTAAGAAGAAGTTGTTATGCTCACTCACAATTGATTTTAACTTAGGCTATTTGTATATTCAAATAGGAAGAGATTGTTGGGTTCAGTTTCTGAGCCCTTTAGTCTTTCAGTAGATTTAAATATAAAATCCCTTAAGTGTTTCTCAAGCTGAAGTCTTTCAGCTTGAGTCGCTAAAGCTTCTTCAGCGTCAGCTCTTCAGGTCCTTAGAAGATTGGGAAGTATCTTCATTTCAGTGTATGCAGCGATACAGAAACTAAAGAAGGACTCTTGGAAAGAGCTTCAGTTCAGCTTGGTTGACAATTCTAAGCTGAACATTGTCTATCTCCTTAACAGAAGTTGAAACGTATTGGTTTACTTCTAGAAGGTTTACAAGGCGGGAAAAAGATTGCTTTATGTCAAAAGGAATAAAGCAATCTCCTTGGGAAATGCTACTTCTAAAGTTGGTATAGAAGTACATCAACTTTCCTTAAAGGACTGTACCTGGTACTATAAAGCATGTGTACATTAAATGGTAGCTCAACCACCCATTTAATGCTTGACATGTGTATTAGGTTAACATGTAAACCCTAATCCCTTTTGTTGGGAATTAAAAGCTTCTACAAGTTTATACTGCTGATGGACTTAGTACTGCTATTGAAGATTTGTACTACTGCTAGTGAAGATTGAAGAATATAAACTAAGTCATTAGTACTGCTAGTTGTAATATTAGTACTGCTAGTTATAGTTAGTAATGTGAGTACAATGTTAGTACTGACAGTGTAAATTAGTACTGTTAGTTAGTTTCTTAGTACTGCTTATGTGATATGCATGAGTTATATTAGGAATAGATATGCATGATCACTTAACGCATTTTGTAAGCCCATTAGGGTTTCCTTGGTGTATAAAAGGAACTCTTACAGCATAGTTAAAACATACGCATCCAAGATAGAAAAGTCATAGTTATTTAGGCAAAACATATAGTTGTTTTGTGAATCATTCAATATATTGAAAGTTTAGAGAAAGTTCTTGTGTCACTGTTTTATTGTTTTATTGTTCTTCTGAGTATATAAAGATTAGATTCCGCATAATCTTTATATATTACAAGGTTTCTATCATAGTTGTTTTAGATCTATCTAAGATAACTAAAGCTTTAATAAGCTAATCAAAGATTTATCCAGAAGGGATCAACAAGTGGTATCAGAGACAAGAAATAACACAACTCTTCTTTTGAAGCAGGCACTAAGTTATGAAAGCAATAAATTGTAACCTTCTGGAGCTTTGTCTTCAAATCTTGTCATTACTAATCTGTGCAAATCTATCAAGTCTTGTCTATCAAATTTTCTCAGTATATACTAGACAATGATTTATGATAGCTAGTATTTCCATATGCTCTGATTATCTTGTAGACATGTAGATCTTCCACTTCACTTCTCCCTAAGTTCTGAGATTCCCAATCAGCTATAGGGTACTTAGTAGATAAAATCTCTGGATCCACAGTCTCTTCTTCATCTGTAACAATTGTCAACCACATTCTTAATTCCTCCTTTTCTTGCTCATAGTCTGCTTCTTCTTCTTCATCACTCTCTGCAGATTCTTGTTCCTCTGTAGTAGCCTCTATCTTTTGCCTTTTTGCATTTTCTTCCTTTTGCTTTTCACCTGCTCTTTTTCTGGCAAGTGATTTCTTTCTACTACCTTTAGCTGACTTGCTACTGCTATCCTCCTTCTTTTCACTATCTTTCATCACTTCTTTTTCTGAATCCATTGGTATAAAATCTTGAATCCTCTTTTTTTGTTTTTCATATAACTCATGAATTTCTTCATAAGTCTTTCCTTTCAGATGTCTGTGTTTGTACACACCCATGTTCTTTAGATAATGTAACACCCTCAAATTTGAGTACGCAACGGAATGTTGAATATCCGAGGGTGTTACTTTATGGATCAATAGCACAAGATCTTTGTGCTGCAATTGTTTCTACCAAGAACTATGCTCTTTCCTCAATAGTAAACTGCTCTCTTTCTTCCTGTTGGAGCTTTGCAGCAAATAAAGCATCAACATCAATACTTGCTTGAATATTATTATATTCTTCATAAATTGCATCCATATCGTACTTTTTCTTGTGCTTCTCTTTCTTTCTGTCTTCTCTCTAATTCTGCTAACTCTTTTTGATGCAGTAACTGAGCCAACTCTGCATCAGCTTGAACATGTAAATCTCTTTGATCACTCCTCTTGACTTTTACTGAAGGATCAGACTTTTCTTCAACTAGTACACCTTTACCTTTGTCTTTAGGATCAATGCCTGGAAGAGGTTGAAGTGTAGTAATTGATCTTGTTGTAGTTATTCTGGGAGCTTCTTCTTCTTCTCTGAAAGCAACTCCTTTCTCCTTAGAGTGTGTGTGTGAGGATTGAGGCATGTACAGAAGCTGGTCTCAATTGATCTCGGGACCTAGAAGTAATTTCTCATAGCTATCCGCTCCTTATACACAGAGTGGAGTTGTACTCTAAGTGATTAACCAAAAACAGTATTCGTATAATCGAATGTAGAATACAAGACTCTTAAGCTACTTTCCTGGATACAATCGATAGAAGTCTGTAGGATAAGTGCTGTCGAGAAGGAATTAGTATGGAACATCGCGTCGCCTCTCCATGTTACACTAGCCCATTTGCAAAGACAGGGTTAGAACTTCTGGCATTCAAGTAAGAATATTTAGCGAACCATAGCACGTAAATCACTCTTGCACTTGTCATGCGTAAACACTCAACTCCAGCAGTTAATTCCCACAGCGAATGATGTTCCGTAGATAAGCGGTACTGACTCTTGCAATCGCCGGATCTACCGAGTAGAAAGTAAATACCATACATCAGGTACAATCGACGGATGCGCCTCTAATAAGAACTCATAGAAACTAGAACCGAATAATCCAAAGTGTACAGAAGAATTAGTAAAACTTCCGTTACACCTCTCTGTAATAATACAAACAAATTCATTCTAAGACTACGTCCTGATGCAGGCTCTCTAACCACCCACACCACCCCCCCCCCCCCCCCTCCCCCCCCCTCTGTGTGTGTGTAAGAGACATAATTGTTAGTTCGCGCCCCCTTCGGCTTCTAATTTCTTTTAATACGCATTTTGAGAGAGTCTTCAGGTTTAGGCTCGATTGCCAGTTGTAAAGCTGAGTCGCATCAGCGAGCGACTACGCGCAATCCATAACAGAGCAAGAATGCTCTTGTAGTGTATGGGGCGCTTAGACTCCGTGTGTAGTGAGGTGTCGTGCAAGGGCGCTGACAGTGTGATAACCTCGTGATCGAACTGGCTATCAGGATGTGTGTGTCACTCAATTGAGAGAGATTGCAGTGCTCAGAACGTTATTCGACCTGGGGACGCAAGGCGTCAGTGCTACGTAATTTCTGGAAGCTTTTTAAGGTACAAACCGCTCGTTCAATTTTCATTTCACGGTGGTTTGGTCACAATGCTGTTTACTTGTCTTTGTTATTTAACCATCTTTTTGTAACATCGGAGCAAACTTTGGCATATGAATGGAGCATTCCGCGAAACTTTAGAGCTCAAATGACGATTACGGAAGATTTCCATAAACTTTGAAGCTAGGATATCATCCTTTTCACGAATTTTTTGTTTGTTAAGTCTTGATGGGTAAGGTAAATTAGGTTTGGCTTTGTTAGCAACGAAAGAAGGTTCTTTGATTGGCTCTTTGTTTTTGGTTTGTCATGGACTAATGGAGGAGGTTGGATGTCTTCGGTGCTTGTAGCTCGTAGCCTTGACCCTCACTTTCCTTTTCCACCACCGGCCGGTGTGAATTGGAGTCCTGTATGAAACACCACTTACGATTTCTAATTAGCCTTGGCTTCATTCCTAGTGGGTTTGGAATGGTATAACTGCTAGGTAAAGAAGCTTGACACCTTCGAAAGTTTGGTTGGTATTGCAACATAAATCATCCAAAACTTGAGTGCAAAGCTTGTTAGAACAAACTTGGTAGATACCTTTTGCCATTTGTGATCGTTTGCACAATCCTTGAGTTTTGAGTTTGCACATTGTCTTCACATATTGACGTCGTGTTTGACTTTGTCGATACTGGCTGTTTCAAAGAATTTGTTTCGTAAAACACTCATTTTTGTTGGGTGGTTGGTACTCGGTAACAATGCGTTGATTGTGTGTGCCTGGTATGGTCTGCGTGATGAGTTGGGTAAAGACTTGATGTGTTGTGGTTAGTGATTTTGTGTACCGGCTTTCTAGCTTATAAAGTTTCCTCCCGTCATCGGTCGAAGTTGAGTGTGTGATAAATTTGAATGTGGTTCCCTTCGTAGACTACCCGTTTGGATTTGTTTTGGCTCGTAATTTCAGTGCATGCCGTGTTGTAGAATGAGACAACTCTGCGTGGTAGCTACTCATTTATGACTTGCCTCGAAAGTAGCGCTCTGTGTATTGGTTTGTATTTGGCAGAATACTGTTTGCTCAACGGTCTAGCGGTCTTGCGTTGATCCACATATAGTCTGCGATATGATTGTCTGTGTGACAGAACCCTATCAATGCAGGACAAATCGTCGCCGTCCCTCACATACGTTATATTCAGCAGTTGTAGACGTGACCAAGACAGTCCCAGGACTTAGAAAAATATGTTTGTGATAAGTAGTTGACTGAGTGCCTGACAAGTGCTCATAGATTAAAGATATCTTTCTCGTCATTATCAGGAACTGACCAATGTGTGAAGATGGATGTGCCAGGATATGATGTGAAAATAATGACTTCGCATAAGAGTGCTCGCTTTTCATTGTGAGATTCATCGTACATTTAGAGTATATCATCTTGATAAGTCTCTTATCTCGAGGGTTAGGAGAATGTGAGCTGTTATATTTTGATTTGAGTTATGTCCTCATGTCGAGAAGTGCATATCCTTACAATGGTATGAAGGAGCTTGAGAAGCACATTTAGTGTGAGATGATGTATGTGAGCCATATCTCCGTGCTAAAAATAATACAGTCCTCTAGCTGAATTGACTCCTAGCTACGCCATGCAATCAAGCAGCGCACTTCTGCCGAATTGGTAGATACCATGAGTAGCTATACGATTCTTGCGAGACTTTGCTGTCTCAAAGCGCTCATCAGCCTACCTCTGCTCTTGTTGTTATTCGAGGTCTGTTGCACGTTGTCTGCCCGTTAGGAATAACTTCGCGCGTTATCAACTGATATGTCTGTGCTCTTTAAATTTTTAATGTCAAGTCATCGTTTGTAGAAGCACCTCGTTTGATATTCCATGAAAGATATATCTCCGCTAGAGATCAGAAAAGCTAGTACGCCAGAGTGTGTGACTGCGGTCACGTTCCTGATGTGTGTGCAGATCGGTGAGCAGCAGGACGAAGGAGTCCTTCTAAAAGTTCGCGAGGACGCTGCGTCGTGTTGAAATGTCAAGTTGAAATATATAGTATATCCCCTAACTATAAATATTTAAACTATACAAGAAAATAATCATAGAGACAGAGAGAGAAAGTACAGAAAAAAGAGGACAGAGTACATAAAGCCACAAGATCCAGAAAAATATAGATTATTCGCTCGTCTAACTAATTACTCAGCTTGCTTGGTCCTTTCTGGTTGTAAAGATAGTAGAGATGATGGATTCATGCTTAAATATCAGATCGAGTGTAGTGAAAAAGCTGATGTAGTGTTGGAGCATTTGGGGGGATTAAACGGTGAGTCTATCTGTGCAGTGAGAGCGTTTCATATCCTGGTCCGGTCGCGCTAATGTTTGGGGATGATGTTCTAGGAACTGACTGATAGTGAATGGTTCTTATAGATGCCGTATCAGAACCAGGTCAATCCTGAGGACTGGACCAATACTGTCTACCGGCTAGAAAAAATCCCATCGGGAAAAACTGCAGAACAGGATGAATATACGCTGTAATAGATACTAGGTGATCGCGGAGACTCGCGTCTAGATGATTCTACGTAAGAATGTCTTGAAGTGAGTGCACGTGCTAACGCAAAACAATAGAATGTCGAATCGCACGACACTGTGATTGTGGAAGTCCTTGTGTCTCTGAAATATTTACTTAGCCCCCTACCTCAGCATAAATCCTATTATTGTGTTGACCTACACCAGATGTCGAGATTTCCGAAGAAGGGTGTGTTGTTTCCGAGCCATCTCGAAATTCCTATGTGTCGTATGCAGATTGATTCAGGGTGAGACACTCACATCCAACTCTTAAGACTGTGCATAGAACGATCATCGCCGCTTAGGAAGATGCTGCGTATTACGCGTAAATATCGCATGTATAGCTCACAGGTTCGATTGTCAGCCATTGGCCCTCCCCTACTCGCCAACCAAGTCAGAGTGTTCGATGTCCGAAAGTAACATAGTCCTAGCTAACCTAGTAGTTAGAGAATGCTCTACTGTGACTATTAGGACATAGCCTCATACCGATCTAATAGCTGATCCTGCTACTTGATTGTACTGTCGCCAAGTGTATTGTGATCGAATAGATCCGGATATCGTGTTTGATATGTTACATAAGGAGAGATAAAAGAACTTAACTCTCTTGAGAGAATGCCTGTTGAAATAGAGAGAGATATTAGACTCTCAGGAAAATTACTCTAGCACATCTGAGTCGTTGTTGTGTGTCTCGCTAGGCCTCATATCGTGACACAGAGTGCGCGCTATCACCGAGTTTACACGAACAGCTGCACTCTCCCGCAAAGTCATCATTATATATGCGAACTCACTTCGAAGGTAGCTCTTGAAAATCTTCTTTTCAAGGTGAGCGTACTAGGTAGAGTCACAAAAGGCAAGTGTTAAATCTTTGATTCGATGTTGGGTGATACTAATTGCAAAGTTCACCGCGAAATTGAAAGTGGATTGAATGATCTCAATAGAAGATATTATTTGTTGGGGTGGTCTGTGGGTGTTTGTGCCAACTTTGTAGTGTTGTAGTGATTGTAGTATATTGTCTTTTTTAAGTGTGAATCTCAAGATTTTTGTATGTTCTGGCGAGCATATCTTTTACTGATATCAGTCGCGCGTTTTTGCGCTATTATATTAAAGTCTGTGTATACGCGTGTAATAAAGAAAAGACAACACATATTGCTTATACTTTTTGTCATATATTTTTGATTATGTTTCTGTTTACTTTTAGGATTTTAAAACAAGCGTAAATATGAACTACAGTTCTAAGTCGTAAGGGACGCTTCAAACAACATCAATACAACAAGATGAATCACAATACGTAAGGAATCTTAACACTCTCGCCGGCAGCACGGCGCCAAAAAACTGTTGGTTTTTATATATATAAGGATATCTATATAATTATTAGTACTTTTTAAAAGTGTAGAATTTAAGAAGAAGTTACCAAGCTTACCCATTGAAAAAAATTCACTCTCATAAAATACGCTCTAAGTGAATTATTAATACGATTAATATAACCCCCCTACGTATAGATAAATGCGGGTAGAGTCATGATCACACCGGGTCGATTTCCCAACGATTGTTGAAATTGAAAATGTACGTTTTAGTTTGTTCGGATAATTCTGTTGTAATTTGAATGAATCATAAATTGATGATTGTTGTGTGATTCACTGCATGAAATTATCTCAGCGCTCTAAAAATTTTTTATCTCTTTATAAAAGTTTTAATTAAACTAATTAAAAATCAACTTAAATACTAATTAAAATTAATAAACTTAATAAAAATTTAACTAAGGACTAGATTGTGCAAAAAGAGAAATGACTGGAACTGCGCGCGGCATCTGAACAAAACGAACGGTAGAACAACTTGTAAACAACTAAATTAAAAAGTTACACTTGATTCTCCCTGAGGAATCCTACCCCGACAACAAACTAAGTCCCAATAAGCTTTGAAATTTTAAAGAGCTTAAAATGAAAAACTCAAAGAAAGCAAAGTTGTAAAGGAAGCCAGGGGGAAACAAGAGTAACTAAAAGGCTAAGGGCTGAAACTCTGCACCCAAATAAGATCTCAAAGAGTTATCTTTAAGCTGTTACCAGATAAAGAGAGGGCTTTATCCCCTTTGGTTTTAGAAAATAAAGCAGATAGAAAATCAAAACTAAGATTAAAGATGAAACACTCGCGAAAGCAAGTTCTAAGGGAGCTTAGTATGCCTTAATCTATCAAATGAAAAAGAATAAAAAAAAAAAGACTAAAGCTAAGAGAGAAAATAATAGACCTCGTAAAAACTAAGTTTGAATGCTGACTGAAAATTGGTCATGAAATAAGCAAACTCAGACGCAAATAAGCAAAAAGTCTAACCTCGACAAATGACTCGTGAACAAGAACTATAAAACTCTTGCTATATGCCCTTGTAACTAGATTCTGAAACTGTAAGGGACTTATCTAATAACCACAATCAATATCAGTTTATGCTCCATATATCTAAATTTTAATAAGAGAAGAGAAAAAAAATTAAATAGAAAAATAAAAATTTTTTTTTTTAATAAAGAGAAAAAATAAAGAAAAGAAGTATTGTCTTTCTTAATGTCTTCAGCACTTATAAGCCTAATTTATACTGATTAAGTATCGTCTATACTGAGAGTGTCTAAGATTGTTTTTGGATTCTTCAGGTCCTTGTTATGATCTTTTGACAGCCTCAAATTAAACTAGGATAAAATAAAGCTAGTAAGTGCAAATAAGACTTAAAATGTATTAGTATATTAAAAATTTAAAATCCTACTGTATTTGGACAAGTAAATCATAAAATTACCAGTTCTAACTAAGCTGAGAACACAGCAGTACTAACTGATGAAAGCAGTACTAACTTGGAAGTTAGTATTGGTAGTGTAAAGGCTCAGCAGTATTAACTTATGTTAATACTACTAGTGCAAATTAAGAATGCACTAAACCAAACACCTTATTATCATTATGACAGAGTTGAGCAAAAGCTTTTTTAAGAGACAATCTAATGAACAAAGTACTAAAATACCAGATAAAAACTTAGCTTAAAACAAACTTAACAATCTATGATTAAACAACTGAATTAAGAAAAAATTATAAGTCTTACTAATTAAACCACGTATATAGTTTTGGATTTTATGAGTTTTTTATGACAGAAATATTGATAACTAAAGATCTGATAACCTCTATCTTAAGTGCAAAAACAGATGAAGACAAAAACTTAATAAGTCACTAGAAGAAACATTTAAACACTAAATCAAGCAAGAAGAGAATAAGCAATTAAGCCGTAATATTAAGCTATATAATATCAACTAAGCAATTTAAACTTGAAATTAGGATTTAATGCAAAAGGAAACTTACTTGATCCTTTAGCTAAACCAAAAGGCAATCTATTAAGGCAGTACAAGCGATCCTAGAGACTATAGTTGTAATGAGCGAAGGTAATAGAAGTCGTCTTGCGCGCTCGCTCTTCCAATGTAAAGATCCTCTTGCCAAAAGCTTTAATCCAATAAGATCCATGTAAGTTTTAAATAATTAAAGGTTTAGATAGATTTAATAATGATTCAATAAGCTCTATTTAGCTTATAGACTTGGAAAGAGCTTTTAAGGAGCCTTATTAGCTTATGAGACAACATAGCTTATTAAGAGAGCTTAAAGTTTGAAAATAAGAAGAGCTTAGAAAATGAGATTTAAAATACTAAAGACTGAATTTCATTAATTAAAGAAACTGATTACAATACTTGAAAAAGGAAATTACATTTAAGAAATAACCGAATTTAGCTACAAATTACATATAAACTAGATTAAAAAGATGACTCGAGACTCATTGTGTGTGTGAGAATGAGCCTTTTTATAGTGCCAAGCGAGCTTATAGTCCCTTTGCCTTGCTCTCCAAACTTTTAATCTCATGCCATTCGTTGCTTTAATCATTGTGTTCAATCGTGGCCGTATTGATCAAGATGTGGACACATGAGGATTGTAGCCAGCGTGTCTTTACCGTGATGTGACGTTTTGTGTGTTTTGTGAGTAATTAGCACAAAAACTCCACCACTATTTGTGCTTCTTTATTGATTGGACGTGGCAATGAGCTTGAGCTGGATATGTTAAATTCCCTTGATTAGACTAAATTATCCCTGCCATCTTGTAAGAGAGACCTTGAATTGTCTTCCGTACCCTTTAATTTTCATTTGCCCCTTGTTTTACCATGGGAGTGAAATCGGGGAAGACGGGTGAATAGTAAAAGGGATTCCCGCCTATTTTCGACAGTTAAAACTGTTGATCTTTGGGAAGTTTACACATTTGGTCCTTGTCTTTCTTTTCTCTCTCTCAAGTTATAAATAACTTTCGAGAAATGCAAGAATGGCCCTTGGAGAAGTTAGAAAAGGAAATGGGCTAAGGCTTTGTACTCTTCTGGTTTCGGCTTTGTACTCTTCTTGATTCTCGCGTCTGTGTTTGCTCGCTTTTGATTGTTTTCTTGTGATTTTTGACTTATCCATACCTGCACACACAAAACACAAATACAAGCATATTTTTGCCATTTTTGGTCTGTTTTGGGTTTATTTAGGCTATTTTAGGTATAAATGGATATGTGCATTTTACACTTATCAGGTTCGTTACCATAAGGGATAGAACAAGCCTTTTAGTGTGTGGTAGTTCAACGCCCAATCATACCTATAATGACGTCAAAATATCCAAGTTTTTCGGGGCTTAGGTCTATGTTGAATGGGTTGTCATAGAAATTCAAAGCTACACCCTCGGATTGTTAGTGATCGACTCCTATTAAAACTTTGCCAATAGCCATTTAATGGTATACTGTACATCTAGAGCAGTAGGCTATGCAATATAATACAGCTAAAAATAGTAACACAAAACTCTGTCGGGCCACCCATAATCCAATTATGATAGAAGTAAAACGGACTATTGAGTAGAAATGTATCCGTAACAACGTTAGGGGTACTACGCAAGCTTCGCTTCCTCCCAATCACCAAATACGTCCTCCCACGAGCTCACCTCGCTCTTCCATTTTGATTTCTTGCATTGTTGATTCTATTCAAGTATGTAGAACATTCATTACCTGAAATTCCTTTCATCCGCATTCAAGATCAGAGCGCACCAAGTGTTCTTTTGAATATGGTCTGCGGGAGTAGGGGTCCTTCAATCTCTAGTTTGGTGACCTACCCTCTTACAATTCTTGCATGGACAACCTGGGCAATGCTGTTCTAGCCTGTGGTGGATCGTTTACAGAAATCCTGGAGTGAGACCTGATAGAGTTCGTGTCTACGCATATCCCTTCTTGTCACTCGGCCCGGCAGGTATAGTGCCTATCAGCTTTGGCTTCGTGTTTTTCTGTCCTGGACTTAGGGTTACCCCTTTTCTCCTCTGCTCCATCCACTCTTTGTTGTCGATACATTGTCTTTTGGCTCGCTTAAGCTTACACAACTTGTTTTCATTATATTCAGGAGTGACCATAGTGGGACAAAGTAGTGCCAACTGTATTAGAAACGGTTCGGTGATAAGCGCCTGAGTGATGCTCGAGTCCTGTTTGATAATCAAGTTCGATGAAATTCCACTTACTTAGTCTTTGGTAATTTCGTCCTGCGCGGTAGGATTCTTGAGGTCATGCATTCTCTTAATCTTGCTTTGCCTGTGTTTTCATTAAGAACATCAATGCCAGTCTGGATTGTGCAGTTAGCATGCCATCTAAGTTAATGGCACCAGTCAGTTCAAGTATGCATGCGTAGCAGTATGTCACGTTGACAGTTTTCTGGACAAATTTATATTTGTTGAAGCACTGAATTCCGATCTTTTCCAAAAAAGCCACCTCTGGTTTTGTGAAGCCAACTCTCTTCAGTCTGGTTGAAGTTATGAGTGCTTTTTGTTCAAGTAATTTTTTATAGGAAAAACCACGAGTTGTGTTGCTCTGATATCTCTCCAACACTTATCCTAACTAGTTCCATCGGTTACCCTCAGGATCGCGTTTTAATTTGCGTTTATGAGGTGTCAGGGCATTGCCTCAAACGCGTTGGAGGCTATCTGTTTGTTCAATACGCCCCTGAACCTTAAGCCTCGCGTTTTTCTGTTGGGCATTTTCTTGTAAAATCACAAAAGATAACTAGATCAAAAAGAATCGATGAGAGGTTACTCGTATAAAGGTAAGGTGATGACCAACGCATAGTTATTATATAATACGACTCATGGCTTAACAGCAAATATTCAATAATCACAAGAATTGCCTAGTATAACCATACATAATAGAATTTAATATCATTGATTGATCAGAGTTGTTTACCAAAATTAAAAGTAGTACAAGTGTTCATTAATCAATAACAGGTCTATAGTACGACTTGCAGTAGTTGGACGTACAAATTTAAGATAGCTACAAGTGATACTTAAGTCTACTAAACTACTCTCTAGGTCGGTGTTCCGATAGAGACTCTCCTCGGAAAACCGCTTGCACAAATGCCGTATCGTGAGATCAAGCCTTCCCTGGCCTCACTGCATACTCACGAATGTTACTACATGCGCTAGAGATACTGTAGTAATCTCCCGTGACATCGTGATGTTTGTAGGGTAGCTTGTAAGGTCTCATCGTGCTCTGCGTTAGCCTTAGGAAATCTTATATGATCGCATTTGATCTCTTGCTGTCATAGGTCTTTAATCTTTGCCTATGGTGGGAGTTTGTCCATGTGATCATGATAAGTCATTAGATCCTCCCTCTTCCATGGACGTGTCATGCGCGCCACGAGTAGTGGGACAGTATGATGTATCAGCTGTCTAGTGACCGAATGTGTATAAGTTGCTTTAGAACTCTTGCCAGCCTGTCAAGGTTCTACGGGGAGGAACCTCCTCAGGGCCCCATTAGTACTGGAGCATGGGGGTACCCTGCTTCGCTATGATGAGGCAGCCGACCTCTCTATGAGTGTAGTAGGCCTCGGCCTCTTGGTCCTTAGAAGATGTATGTTATAAGGTTTATTCAATATAAAAAACTAATTTCATATTTCACATGCAACAAACGATGGAATTTTTAAGCCTCACCATATTCATACTGTCTGCGCTCCTCGAATATAATGAACAAGTTTAATGAACACTGACACGCGAAGTTACTGTATTCCAACAGAGTAGAGGTTCTTATTATGAAGATCAAAATAAAGAGCTTATGCATACATCCTTTGCTTTGCGGATATAATCATAACGGCGGGGTCTTGAATGAATAAGTTGAGGGCTGTATCTCCCTTTCAAACTTTTTCCTTCCTATACTCCAAAGTTGTGATGAGATAGAGTAAATAGAGGAAAAAACATAAACGTGATAGACTTAGGAGAACTGCTTGTCTTCTTCAGCTAGTCCTGAACAGTTTCTCGATGTTTCAGTTTGTTTGTAGTGATTAGTGTCTCTTGTAGACCTCCCTTCAAGTGTTTCACATTATTTAGAAGGAGTGATGACATTTATGTCTGGGAATCACCCTTTCCTGTTATAGGCAAGGGGATTTAGGGTTTTCAACTTAAAGAAACCTTGAACGCATGTTTCATGCATCGCCAGCAAGGGATCGGGATGAAGTTACCACTTACTCTATGTGAGACGTAAACACGCCTTAACAGTTCATGCTAAGGTCTCTAGTGCACTTTAAGCGAGAAAAAGTCAGTTGCTACCCCCTTTTCCGTATACCAACTTTAGAAGTAGCGTTTTCCAAGGAGAGATTTGCTTTTATTTCCTTTTGATTTAACTAGCAATCTTTTCCAGTCCTTGTAAACCTACTAGACAGTGAAAGACAATACGTTTCAATTTTTGTTAAGGAGATAGGGAGAACTGTATCAAACCTAATTGGAATTGTCCAATCATAGTCTGGATACTGAATGTCTTCGTTTTCTCGAATTAGGGAACTTTGTCTCAGTTTGCTGTTACTTGGAATTGGCATCCTTAGACTTTCCCAGTGATGATATTGACCCACCATAGCATTTTAATGTGGATGTCGTCTGAAGTAGAGAAAGATGAAGGGGCAAGATAAGCTTGTGACATACAGGAAACTCAGCGACTCAAAACTGAAGACTTCAGCTTGAAGTAAACACTTAAGAAGAATTTTATGTTGCTGTAACCACTTATAGTGGCAAGACCTAGATAGCTACGTGTGCTTCATGGAATGATTAAAAACCCATCAATCTCCCTTGATTTATTTGCACGAGAATATTCTAATATGGTCTGTGTACTAAAATCCTATTTGTAGATTTGTCTGATGTGACTCTCTGTAACTAGACTATCGCTAATGAACACCTTAGTCAGATCTGTAAGTGTCTTATATACATAGTTGAACAGCGCGGAGATGTCTAAACGCGAGATAACCCCCTGTCTCCACTATTTACCATACATACATGCACTCAATCTCTTCCTGAGACCGCATTGAAGTGACAGAAAAGACTAAAGTCGATACAGCTGAAAGTTTAGAAATTCTACTAGTTCTGATGCCTATGTCAGAACGTAACCTTGAATTCTTGTCACGAGTTGAACTGATGACTTAGCTGTTTCGCGTTTTTGACAACTTGGCCAAGCGCGGTCTGTTGATCACAGTTCTTTTTCCCTTTTACACTGCGTGGTTTGCTAAATCTCATTTAAGCTGCTCGCGCTCGCTCGGAGCTTTGGTTCTTTTGAGGGGTTTGTTGAAGTCAAGTGTTGCCGTCAGCGCGCATTTTTCTGTCTTGATCACGGGTATTCCATTGCTGGCTTATCAATCATAAAGGGTTGTCCATCCCTTTTGTTTTTTCTATCAGGAGAGTAGGTCTACAACCTCTCTCCTTTCAGCCAAATAGGTAGTATCTCACCGGACTTTGAAGAATTTGCCAATGACCTTCAATTGTCCCCATCTTCCCTACTTATACTTTAAGTGACGATAGGGCCTTTTGTGGAGACTCCTAATAAATCACTTGCGTTATATGATCTTTGAGATTTTTCTTCTTTTTAGCATCTTGTCATAATATTTATCAAAGAGTAACTTCTTGTTGTGGTATTGTTCCACCATATCAATGCCCAAAAGATCAACTAATTCATTTTGTAGGTTTGTTTTAGCATCCTTGATGGTGGATCAATTCTCCCCCTTTCTGGCAGGTGTGAAGCAAGATGCTTGACCATCTGCTCGAGGAACATTATTGCTGTACAACTCTCAGATGCATTTTCATCATAGTGGGACAAACATGTATTCTAGGGTATCAGTAACCTTGTTCAATCGACTTGGCTTCGGGAATAACTCCAAAGTCTTAGGATATTGTATGTGTACTGAATAAGATAATCGTGTATGAGTGTAAATTGATACTCTGATAACTCATGAGGGGGGGATGGTAGTTCCCATTGAAATAATTTTTCAGTCAGAACAAAACTAGGATGATGAGACTGGAAGGAATAGGTAGAAGTATAAATGTCGTCCTTTAGGTTTTGTTCGAAGAATTTCTTTTGTAAGTACCCCAGGTAGCTCAGATGTCCATGTCTTGAAGACTTGAATTCTGTAGACTCGTATTTGATACTCAAGAATAAGATCAAGTGAATTTTGATGGGATGCTTCAGAGTTAGGTCGTGGATGGGAATAGCTGCGGGTCTTAGGCAGAGGATGGAAACCTTATGTGTAGGGAGTATTTTTTTTTTGTTATATTTTGTTGTTGTGTTTTTTGGATGAGTTTGTATTTCATTTAACATTTATTTATAGGACCTAGGTGGAATAAAAAAAAAATAATAAGTATTTAATGAAAATAAAAAATAAAAAAATAAAAATAGAAAATACAGGAAAGATATAAAGATAAGAAAAATTAAAAAAGAATAAAAATATAATATATAAATAAGATAAACAACCACACTTCATTATATAATACAACCCATAATCCTAACCCAACCAATACAAAACTATCATAATACCAACTACACCACACAACTTCATCTTATACAAAAAACATCAAACACCTTTGATCTCAAAAACTCATATCATTCTAAAGATATTAGAGGTTTTAAGAGGAGAAACCAGAGATCAGATAATAGTAGTTGATGTAGTGGTTATGAGGGCCGTGCCTTTCAGTGAGGCCAACTCAAGCCTCTTCTAGCATTTTGCACTTTTTTGTCTTCTAGCATATCCTTACTATGGACAGAAGTAACTAGAACTTGAGCCCATTTAACTCTTAAACTTTAAGATGATATTTTGGAGATGTGCGATGTGGGATTGAACGTCGTCTCATAAGGTCATCCTGAGAAAGTAGCAATGAGTCGTCATACTTTTCTAAATACTTCCTCTTCCAGACAAACTCTACATCTGAAAAATACTAAATGAATAGGCCCTACATCTCTATGTGGAGAGGTCCAGGGTGAATGCATAGGTAGTTCCTTGTGTCTTTTAGCTGATCTGATAAATTCCTCAGACGTTTATTTTCTCGTATAAAATTACATTGACCATAGCTCTGGACTGCATCATTAGGTACCTGAATTCCCAGCTAGATGGGCAAGTCTTTATAAACCTGTCTCCAGCAGATTGAGGTAATTGTCTGAACAAGAACACTCTGGACATTAAGTCCACATGATAAATATGTGATGAGATTTAATTCGTATTTCGGTTCTTTCCATCTCCCATCCCCTGTTGTGACAGGTATGGAATAGCAATAAGAGCAGACATTTCACAACGATTAAGCTTTAAGGTTGTGAATCTACTGGAAGCATCATTGTATGATCAGACCAGAGTGCAAATGAAAGAAGGTGAATAAACAGGTTCAGTAAGAATTAAATGCAGATATACCACTACTGAGCTGAGGGTGGGCCCCTTCTTCACTGGTGGCCCCCCTAGAAAGGTTGTACATAGGCCCATCCAGTTGCTTGAGTGATGCCCTCTATGCATTTCACCAACCACTGGTGTGGGAGGTGAAGGATGGCTTAGGCTTTTGTCCTTGGTCAAAATGGACTGAGTTTTCATTTCTAATTGGCTAGTTTTAGATTTGGATGCCTCAGTCTTGGACTCAGATGTGTGTTTTGAAGATTGTTTTCTTCTAAGTCCACTTTTAGCTCCAGGATTTTTGCCTTGGGGAACCTCCTCAGTTTGTGAGGAAGGTTTTGGAGCTTTGGAGTCTAAAGGCTCATCTAAATTGCAGATGGCCTTCATGTGGTCAGTGAAGGGAGGTCCTTCAGTTTGGTGCTTGGACATTCAGTGACTCCAGTTGAATGATAAACACTAAAGACTACTAAGAAGGGTTTATGGTAGAGAGTCTTTAATCTGTCATGTGTATGGGTAATTATATTGATTTGTAATAGATACTAAAACTCAATTGATACACAAAAATAATGCAGAAACACAGAGATGAGAGAGCAAATGAAGAAAACAAGGACTTATAGACATAAGGAAGTGAATCTCATACCAAATCAGATAGGAAAGAGATATAGTAGATTTTCTCTGTGTGAAGATAAATGATAATAAGTTAGGAAGAATATCTAGTTAATACTATTATAGTTAGTATGTTTACTTTGAATAAACCTAAAACGATAGACCTACTATAATATATAAAAAGAGAATATTAGAGTTCGTAGGGTTTTGTATGCTAGCCAAATCGTGCGTGTGTACTGTGAGCATCCATAACTAGAAGAAATGTAGCAGATCTAAAAGATAGTGTGTTTATAGAGACGTTATGGCTTTACTGTAAATCGCCCTAGAGCACATACTAGTCGACATCTGATGTTTTGCACATCAGAAGATGTTTGGCGATTCCTATTATAGCTTTGAATACACCGTAGCACTCAACAATGATCAAGTAGAATTGGAGAGCCTTGTATGGAATGTTATGATGAAATGACAAAACCTGAGTTGAATTACATTCGGATTCCATTGTTGATCGCAATAGTTCGTATGATCTTATGATTAATACTAACGCTCCTATGACTTGTGACTACAACAAATTAGAGCTTAAACGATTCTAAAATCCCACAATCAGGAGTTGTATTGAGGCGTACCTATCAGGTGGCAGCATCAGAGCCACGGCGGCTCTCAATCTAAGGATAATACTATACAAGGCTGTTATTAATTTGTGTCTCAAAATTTATGAGAAGATATACAGAAGGTCTCGAAATTACTGTTCGTAGATAGATCTTAATTTCTTTGGTTAGAAAGTGTGATTTTGGATAAAGAAACTAGATGTGGTGTGAATTAGGGTATTTACACATAAACTCCCCTAACTAATGGTAGAAAAAGAGTAAACCAAGGTATGTGTAGAATTCATTGTCTACATAGACACATGACTATTGAGGTCTATTCACTAAAACCCTAAAAATTGAAGGTTGCTTATAGGTGATTACTTGTGATATGCGTCTCTCTATGTAGTGCCATGACAAATAAAAATTCTCCCTAAGCCTCATAGAAGGTAAAATTGAATTACTTGACCTTAAAGACTCGTTCACGATCGTAAGCAAGCGTCTGACGTAACAAGTTTTGTGTAAGCAGACTCCTAAGAAAAGATTCCATCTAGCGTTTTTCTGCGATATCAGGTTCGGATGAACAAGATGGTCTATGTTTGATGATTTATGTGTCACTTTGAAGAAATTCGATTGAATTGACTTTACTGCCAGAACGAATGACTGTATAGCCTGCTTCAGCGAAGTTTTACTTGATTGAGGATACTCATCCCTAAAGCTCAAGATCGTTTGAATGTTGGAGTAAGGTTTTGGAAACTGAGGTTATGGTGATTTGATAACGAGATAGGGCTGCCAACCTGCCTAGTGATACATTTGAGACTGTTCTTTAAGGTATATTATATGTTGTTGTATAACATACTTGCAAACGTAGATTATATATAAATAGCTGCCAATGGAGATTAAGTTGCGACGTTAACTTATCCAATATTACTACTGCCAAGAGAAGATTAAGATCGTTACTAGCTGCCTTTAGTCGATTAGTTGCCTGCATTGTTGAAACACAATCTCTAGTAAGGTTAAAGACTGCTCAGATGTATTATCTACAAGTATAGACAGTATCAAGTTTAACTACTTAGTAGGGTTCGCACTTGCAAGACTTGTAGATTCGACATATAGAAATGAGTATAAGTTTATAGTTTAAACACTTTAGTGCTGTCAAAGGATAACAATTCGTACATATTTATGTTCGAACTACTTTGTGCATCTCCTTAGAAAGTGAATTTGATGGCTTAATGCTTACACGGATCGAAGATCCAGGTTTATGCTGCTTGGCAGTTCAATTCTATAAGTACTAGATATTGTTTATGATATTCCTATTAATATGGTAATAAGAAAAGTAGTTAGTCACTATGCTTAGGTAAGAGTGGCATATACTGATTGGGCTATATATAGTACGCTTAGAACTGACTAAGAAGGAATTACTCAACTGCTTGTGTTTGTCGAGCATATTGGACAAAGGCAGATGCATTTGGTGCGTCGGACCTGTTCACAGGTAATAGGATCTCGCGCCAACCACACACTGGGAGATTTTGGTTTTTGAAAAGTCAAAATTCATTTTGGTTTTGGCTTTATTATACTTGGATCTCAGTGTGAAGAGTACATGAGATATTGGATTATGATAATAAATCGGGATCGATATTTGAATTAGATTGAATGTAATCGAGGTACGGAGTATTATTGCTTTATCTCTATAGTTAAAGTTGGAAGTTGAATTTACACGGGTACGTGTTCTATATCATATCCTTAAAGTTGGGTTATATTGAGCAGAATAAATGATCATTGAAAGATAATTGTTCGTTTTAGATGGTGTTGTCAAAGGACTATAGTAAATTTAAGCATATGTGTCGATTTCTCCTTATGAGTGGCTCTAATAGCTGATCACGATAGGTATTCACTGATAAACGGCAGTTACAGTTGTAGTGGCTTAGTGTTTGCAAGTTAGAAATGTATGAGGTAAACTGTAATCAAGGATAATTGAAAGGTCTTACTCATAATCAGCAAGTATCAAAGGTTGGACACAGTCTATAAATATATTAAAACTAAAAATATATTATAAGAAATATATGAGTGTTTAATATAGTCATTTGGGGAAAAGGAAAGGGTAAATTAAATTCAATTTAAAAATTTTGTGGATGAAGAGGTTTACGATAATAGTATAATGTGAAAGAAAGATACTAAGTTTAGGTTATTCTACATTAGCATCAAGGTTGTTATCTGAGTTGTCTTCGTAAGTAATCATTCAAATAGAGCCTAAAAAATTTGGAAGATTAAGGGATGATTTACCTTTTGGTTTTGTAGGAGATGCTTAAATGAGACAAAGTGTTTAACCATCTAGGATATATTCAAGGCACCACTTGAGAAGGGAAGGTCTTTCAGTACTACTATACTGTCGTTAGTTTACTTACTGCTAGTTTAAGTTTCATATTGTTGATATTTATTTGTTTCTTATTGTATGTGTTAATGATGGGTAATTAAAATGTTGATTGATGGATGGAATGTGGTAGTGTGAATATCATGGTTTATAGTGTTGTAAAGAATCCAAGTTGCATATAATCACAAGGACCCCTATTAGATGTAGAATTACAAAAAGGGGAGAAGAATTTTAACAGAGATTTGATTTGACAACTTATGTATAAATGTATGTGGCAATGGAGACTTTTGATTTAAGGGGAAGATTGTATTACAAGTTCAAATGTAAAGAGCAAGATGTTAGGTTTTGTAATCAATCAAATAGGGGAATATTTGTTGGGACAACTTATATTGAATTTCATAGAATACAAAAGTAATAAAACACGAATGATGCAAAAAGGAAACAATGAGAAGGACTTAAACGACAATGAAGGATATCTATTAAAAGATGGAAGAGATATATAGAAGATTTCTTAGAAGATACTGATTAAAAGATTTGGAATGATCTAGATTTCCATAATAGTATTATGTTTCCGTTGTGTAACCTAGAATCATACTATATTATATAAAGGATATTAGTCGTAGGTTTTTGTGTATGCAAGTCGTGTGTTGTGTGTGCAACAAACAGAAAAAAATGTATAAACGTGTCTAAGTTAAGTGTGTTCTAGCAGCATGGTGTTTATGAGTAAACGATATATAGATTATGTTAGATGTTATTAGCTCAAGGATAGTTTTGATGATCTGTTATTGGTAGATAACCAGTTTCTACTAATGATCAGTAGAATTGAGGGCTTGTAGTGGAATGGTTATGTGTAATGTAAAATCCTTGTATATAACATTGATTCATTGTTTGGAATTTTTTCGCACGTCTTGTGTATATCAATTATCTAGATTGTCTAATACTAACTAGTGCCTAAACGATCTCAGAACATGATCAGGTTGTTTAGGTTCTATCATCATAAATCCTATGTAGAAGGCGTATACTAAACACCCCTAGGATTAGGGAAAAAACCTTTTTCCCTAGTTTAGTCTTGTTTAGCATTGTGGGCATCATAATAAGACAATGCTGTATCGCCATATTTGCCCTTTAGCATATCTACACTTGTACCACATCTTATTGGCCACAACCAATGTGACAGAATAGGTGGCATCGCACAGAGAGTGCAGAGTGGTAGTCTCGTTAATCCAATACGCTACTTTGTTTACCTCCTGCTGTTAGATCACTGATATGATTTGATCTGCACTAGTAGCCTCTAATGGAGGAAAGATCAACTCACACCTTTTGAGAGTTCTTTTTGTCACGCAAACTCTGTCTCTACTGTAACCTAATGTTGCATAAACCATGGTCTCACTATTGTTAGGGAGGCGTGGAGAAACATACATCTCTTGAGTGAGTATTGAGAGTATGCGAAGACCCCTACAAAGAGATCATTGACATAAAGAAGTAGCTTGAAACTCAGATCACCGCAGGTGCAATCTCACGCGTCTATATGTCCTCCACTACAACTTAGGAGTGGATATACCTATAATCTAAGAGTTCATTTAATAGGTTCTTTGCAGCTATGTACGAGATCTAATAGCTCATCTACAGCGTAGTCCTTCCCGCGCCGCCTCTTGCAGTGTTGGGTGCCATTGGTAATATGCTCCTTGATAGACAACTATTGAGAAATATGAAGAAACCATGGATGACCGCCCTATGTATGTTTTTAAGTTTTAGAGTGTAGTGACTAAAGGGAGGTAAGAGTGTGCAACTGTGCTATTTGTGTGTGTTGTGAATGTGTTGTGTGTGTGTGTCAGAATTTGTGTAGAGTCCAATCGCAATCCCGAACAAGTGTTCTACTTGCGATAAGTGGTGAGTGACCTCTCGAGTAAGAACAATTGCGTATATTGATCAAGACGTTGAGCTAAAGTGGTTGCTTCAGGACTTTTCGGCGACATTTGTATGCAGAAAGGACACGAGTAGTCTGACTTCATTTGGTCAGAGTGAGTTGTTCTTGAAGTGTCATACTAGGGAGATTGTCTGTAGATTGAGAGCTCTTATCATAATATTAGGCGCTCTAGTTATTGAGTTTGTTTGATGAGATTATGAAGATTGTCGTGGAGGTCCCCGCGCCGCCGCGTTCGCTGTGCGAGAGTTCATCAGTGTGTAAGTGGTTTGTGATGAATCTAGAACAAGATGATGCACGCCAGTACGTAGTTTGTTGTGAGATTTTAATAGCGCTCTACATGCGAGCGACTCGTTGCAATCTTCTGTGCGTGATGTTCATATAGCCTGTCTGTGAGACGATGAGACTCTCGCTGAGTAGAACCCTGTCACGTCATTTAAGGTTTTATAGTGTTCATGGGATAATGTTTAGGGTCTAGTGCTGTTTTCAATCATGTGTTTGACTGTAAATCCTTTGTATTTTAGGGAGAGTCAGCACTAAGCTATGACGTGAGTGTGCAATCCTTGTAGAACATGAACAGTTGTCTATTCGACTACAATGTAGGTGAGCTGAGTGATGTATGAGGTCATTTATCTAACGTATTAGAGATTGTTCTTCTTTTGTTGTTATGTTAGTGAATATAAGTTAGTTGTTGTTTCTGAATCTTAGTTTTTTTTTCAGACAGTAAATCAGAAACATTTTGTGATTTGATGTTCAAAGACTTGAACTATGGTTCAGGTTTGCTGTTAGTGTTAGTGCTTGAGCAGATTATTGTAATCTTCATCATGCATCTTCTGACTTAGATGCGTGAAGGGCGTATACAAAAAGTCCTCCAATATTTCGTTGCAGATCCTATGAATAGGACTATATGTGATTAGACTAAATAGAGAGAGCTAGTACGCAATGTAAGACAGAGTGCTAAGTAAGTAGAATAAGATACAACTCAGGTGAGTAGATTAAAACATTGCATAGTTGAAAGAATATAAATCAGTTTTGTTCAAGTTATTGAGTCTGTTGATCCAATAGTAAGTGTCCTCCAGTGAGAGTGTGGACAAAAACTCAGAACATTTAATAGCATCTAATTGCTCTTGATCAGTATGAATGAGGACATATGTGAATATTGCTTGACGCTAGTTTACCTTCTGTACTTATTGAGAGTCAAAGGTAGAAGATAGTTATATGTATTAAAGCGCTGAACTGGTAGAATTTCTGTGCCATAGTGTAGATACAGAAGCTCATGGTCTATCAGCAGAGTCTAGGATGGAAATAGCGGATGAGAAAAAAGATTTACTAAGACGGGTGTCTTCAGTCCTAGAAGAGATAGGAGAAATAGATGTAATCAGGATATTTTGAATACAATGTTCAGCATACGTAGTCCTCAACTAAATCACTCAATCTTTTTAATAGTATGGTTCATGTAGAGAGATGTTGGATGTGCTAAAGGTAAAATCAGTGCAGTTTATGGATATTGGTAGGAATGAAATGTAATGACGTTGATTGTTCACGCGCTATAGAAGATGAGAGATACAGTAGAGAATGACTCTCCATGAGAAAAGACCTAGAGAGATAATCAAATGAAAGAATGCTACGTTTTGCGTGTGACTATGT
The DNA here is from genome assembly GCA_026074375.1 of Tanacetum coccineum. Taxonomy (NCBI): domain Eukaryota; kingdom Viridiplantae; phylum Streptophyta; class Magnoliopsida; order Asterales; family Asteraceae; genus Tanacetum; species Tanacetum coccineum. The sequence continues at coordinate 41,163 of BQNB010004125.1, read as the reverse complement.
GATAGTGACGACAGAAACTTGTATCGCACGCTATGTTGAGATACTGTCTAAGTGCGAGCTACTGTTCGAGTCTCTGTTCGCTACACCTCACAGTATAATGGGAGATTTTTATTGCATGCAAATTTGTACTATAGTATCTCGTATCAGTGAGAGAAGAGCAGAGACCGCTCTTATGATCGACATCGTGTGTGTGTGTTGTGTCACAAGACATTGACAGAAGAAGTTAGTTAGTACGATATTCAGCTTTTCAGCTGAGGACATAGCTACTAAATTGGCTGCTGTTGGCGCAGCACTCACGCGCGCTCGCACATGTTTGCCTCACACTTCGCAATGACATCTCGCCCGAATGCCGCAAAGTGTGAGTGTTTAACACCCTTTGTGTTCCTCGTAGATCCCGAAAGTCATAGTGTGTAGTTTCGCTCGTATGCCGTGTTTGAGGATCGTGTGAAAGTCGCGCTCTTAAATAAACTAATATTTTGGATACCACAGACCAAGACGCGGAAGCGACCTTTTAGTGTACCTGTAAGTAATTAACTGCGCTAGAACAGCTCTGAATAAGATGGGATTGTCGTGTTTTTGTTTTGTTGATATCTTACACAGAGACTAATGTTGAGAACTGGGAATGTTTAGGTTGGTCTTTGCAGATTATGGTACATTAGTGATCTAGTCTACCTCTATATTGAGTCTCAATTTTACAGCTTTGCCCAATTGAAATCAGGTCCTAACTTGTTGTGGGGGGTACCATTGGAGTCTTAACTAATGATACATTTTTGTATACTTTTCAGCCAGATCCTTGATCATATTTTTCTTAGTTGATTGAAGATGCCTCTTTCCGATGTTTAATCTGAAATCCAAGGAAGTAGGTGAATACACCCATCATGCTCATTTCATATCTTTAAGTCATCAATTTAGCAAATTGTTTGCACAATTTTGTGCTAGTGGACCCAAAGATAATGTCATCAACATAGATTTAAACCAGAATCACATCAGTTTGAGTTTTGTAGACAAACAAAGTGTTGTCTATCTTACCTCTTACAAACTTGTGTTCGGTGAGAAAGGTTGAGAGATTTTCATACTATGCTCTTGGAGCTTGTTTAAAGTCTTGTAAAGGGCTTTGTCTAAAGTCTGATACATGGTTTGGGAATCATGTGCTCTCAAAACGATGAAGGTGTGTTTGAACATAAGAGTCTTCTTTTAGTAGATTACCATTAGGAATGCACTTTTGACATCTAAATATGCTAAATCAATGAAGTTCATGTATGTGGCAAATCCAAGAAAGATTTTGATTGCTTCGAGTCTTGCAATTAGAGCAAATGTCTCATCATAATCAATGCCTTCTTGCTGATTGTATCCTTGAGCTACAAGTCTTGCCTTGTTTTTTTATGACAATTCCAGTTTCATCCTTTTATTTCTGAATAACCCATTTTGAGCCCAATTATGGTTTTACCTGTTAAGGTGATATCAGACGTTTAGATTTCTGGCAAATTTGTTTAGTTCATCTTGCACATGGAATGCAGTACCCATCCTAAAATGATATAGTGTTTCAAGAGAACCTTGTTTGGTTGTCTTCAGAGAGAAAAATCTACAAAGAGACTGATTCATGAGCTGAAGGTTGCACCAAGTTTCTTTGCCTTGGCGTCTTGTGAGTTATTCTCCTGCTCCTGGATATTCCAATGATATTGACAAGTCTTTTAATGTGTTTGTTATATGTAGGACCATTTTGGTCTTGAGGATAGTGGAGGAAACCATCTGATGGAGTGTGGGTAAGGGTGGATTTGAGATTGGAATTTATTCTGGGTAGTAATCATCCTTACTCTTGGAGAGGATGAGTGTTTAAAGATCTGAAATTCTTTAGTGTTTTGGATATTATCAATGATTTGTTCATTGGTGTGACTGGAATGTTCAGAAAGATCATCATTTAAGATTTCATCATTTTGAACAGATTGATCATTTTGATCATTGTGATTATTTTGATCAGTTTGACCATTTTGGTCAAATGAAACTTCAGTTTCAAGAACAACTGGTTTAGGACATTCATAGGGTTCTATGAAGGACACATCATTGCTATTTGTTTGATACCTTTGAGAAGGTTCATAAGGATGAAGATATGTCATCAGGTAGGGATATCTTTCATTTTTCAGCAATGTTGATGTTGTCAACTGAAGGTTTTGAGAATTTGATAGCATCATGGCTTTCATCAAATGTGATGTGATAGGTTTCTTCAGTTTGCTATCTTCTTGTGTTGAAGACTCTGAAGGCCTTGGAAACTAGTGAGTATCTAAGAAGATAACCATCATTAGCTTTTTCATCAAACTTTCCTAGGTGATCTTTATGATTATGGATGTAAACTGGACATCCATAAGAATGAAATGAAAATTAATGTGTGTGGGATTTTCTTACGAAAAATTTCATCAAGGAGTTTTATTATGTCTTTTCATGTAATGGTGGATATGTTTTGAGGTGTAGCATGTAGTGGTACAGCTTCAGGTCCAGTATTGTTTTGATGAATAGATCAGATCCTGAACAGCATTGATTCTTGCAGTATTCTAGAGGCGTTTCTATTTTTTCCTTATTTAGCATCACCATTTTATTTCATGAGTGTGTAGTGAGAGGGATGTTTTAAGAAATCCTTTTTTCATCTACAGAAGTTGACTAAAGATGTTATTCCCAGGATTCAGTACTCATTTTTAGTTCTGAGTTGTTTGACTGTGATGTGTCTTTTTGATAGTTTCACTCTTTATGATGAAGACATAATACGATAGTTTCAAGTGCTTGACTTTTTTCTTTAAGAAGTATACCAGGTGTACCTTGAGTACTCATCAACAATAACAAGAGTGTACTTTTCATGAGTTACAAGTCCAATTGTAATCCATGTATGAATAAGATGAAGGATCATTTCTTGATAGCAAAGGATTTATGTTTTGTTTGAAGTGGCCCTTTAATATTCCCCTTTTCCATGTATGAACATGGTTTGTCCTTTGAGTAGACAAGTGAGGGAAGACCAATAACAAGATTTTGTTTTGCCAGTTTGTTGATTGTTTTGAAGTTTAGATGAGCAAGTCTTTTATGCCAAAGCCAGTTGAGATTGTCAGAGGCTTTGGCAAAAAAAAAAGATTCTTGTGTAGAAGATGTCATGTCAATCATAATACATGTCTTACTCTTGGAGCTGTTTAATTACTAACTTATTTGTTGGATGTTGAATATTGCTTCTCATCTTTTTTATCAAATGTACACTAGATTTAGATCATCAGAGTTGACTGTTGCAATAATGATTGTACTTAAAACCATTTACAAATGCTACTTTTGTGAAAACTATACCATTACATTTGATAGAAGCCATAACCTTTAGTTGTGATGTAACTGTATCCCCAATATACACCACTTTAGGTCCTGGTTGCTTCCTCATATAATGTAGGGTAACTCTTGAGATACATCGTCATTATGCCGTTGAGCATCTAACGTTCCAGGTACCATAGATGGGCGTCCTGATGTCAACACTACAAAACAATACGTCAGAATTGATTAGTTTTTCTTAGAAACCTACTTTTAGTGGGAGTCAGTTAGATGATGTATAGCATTTGAATGATTCAGCTCCTAGTTGGTTATAGAGTCTTTAGTCTTTTTGGCCTGAAGTGCTTCACCTCTTCGTGAACAATCAATCAATATAAGAGAATTGTTGTGGTATGAGTTGAGCTACCACAAGCTTCACATCTTTTGAAGCATGTTGAGGATTTCTTGGATTTATCTCTCTTTCTAGAGAGATAATCCTGCTATGACCATTTGTGTCATGGTTATAACTTTCATATAATCTACATATGGGATAATATAAACACTCATTAGATAAATGATCTAAACATCCACCGTGTATGCAAGGTGGAAAGAAGCGTTTTGATGGTCTTGGGATTTTTAGATCATTGATGAAGATACTACCCAGACTTTTGAGATGCTGAGGACATGTTGATGGTGGAATGAATTCAGCAATGATCACAGAAGTTCGGTGATCAGTTTCGTCTACACACTATATTTTACAAAACAGAAACCTGATAATATTTCTTTGAGTAGAGATGATTTGTTTTAGGCCACACAAATCACAGTTTTTTATTGAATATTTTATGTTTTGTATTTGTTTTGAAGTGCATTTTGTGGAACCTATTGATTATTTCTAGAGTAAGACGACCGATTCTTGCTAATTTGTAATTTTAGGTCGTTAAGTTCTTTTATTACAATAGATAAAGGAGGATCATCTTCAATTTTTTACAATCTTTTGTCTTTACAACAGGAGCTGAGTTAACTATTGAAGCTCGAAGGCTTTTTGAGTACCTCTTTGCAGGAGTCTGGAGGATTGGTTCATTGAGATTATGACCCTATTTTAATGTTTTAGCTTTGAATGTGTGATTTTTGAATCCTCAAAATTGATTTGATAAATCTTTTGTCTATAAATAGGTTTTTTTTTTTTGTGCCCCTCAACCCAGATCCAACTTCTTTAGTGGAAGGAATAGGGGGTACTACAGACTGGATAGATCATTAGCTGTGAATATCATATTAATGCTCAGTCAGCTGAAGAGTGTCAGTGACAGCAACTGAGGGATCAATTTTGGGTTTCTTTAGGATCTGCGCAGGAGTTACTTGCTATCAGTATCATGATTTGGCAGAATAAGTGAACCTATCAACTTCAGACAATCCAGGATCTTTCAAACCATGTATGGACCTGTTGTGGTATGTCAGCTGAAGATTTTACAAAGACTATGTCTTTTTAGCCCCAGAATACTGGACGAGGATCTTTTAGTGAGTTGATCAAAACTCCCAGAATTCATCTTCTTTTGAGAAGAGAGAATTTGTTCAATACTGATACACAAGATTTACTTTGTTAGAAATCTATTAAAGCCATGTTTCAAGATTGATGTTAGTCTCTTTCAGTTATGGTATTAAGTTTTTATTCTCTTGTCGATGAATCTTAGATGTTTATATGTGGAATGGTAAGAAAATTTAAGTTTTTGCTTGTTTTAATACTAAAAGCTGTTCTGAAAGTCGTTTTTGCATGCATTTAGTTCATGAACAAGATCTCTATGTTTTGACAAAAGATTATTTCTTTGTTCTTCAACATAATTTAGATTGATACACAAATAATCTAGATAGGTTTTTCTATTATCATTATCTTCCATTTCAAGAAGAGTGTGTACCTTTCTCAAGAAGATCTTTACCCATTCACCATTTCTGGCGCCTTCTTTGCTGATAGCGTCATTTTCTTCAGCTAGTGTCATGAGTACTTTAACTTCCACCATCTCATTGTCATCTGATGACACTTATTCTTCATCCCATGCATAGGCTTCAGCGATGAGACCTTTGTTCTTAACACTTGTAGCTTTGGAAGCTGAAGCACTTAAACTTAGGAGAGCCATTTTAGCCTTAACTTTGTTGTATTTAGCTTCAAAGTCCTTGGTAGGCCTTAGTTCTGGTTTGTGCTGAGAGGAACTGATAGATTTTGGTTGAAAGGGTGATTGATATGAGGAAACTAACGCTTTTGACTAGCAGTCTCTTGCAAAATGACATTTCTTGCCACATTTGTGGCATTCAGTTTGGTCAGTTGCTTTTGCACTGCTGAAACTTTGAGTACCCTTCTTGAAGAATCTTTTAGACTTGGCTAAAAGAGCTCTTGCTTGATATTATTCTTCTAGGTTATTTAGGTACTCATAACTGCTTCTTGTATCCTCTTCATCATCAGAACTATCTTGAAAGTCTTGTACAATAAAGGTAGAGATGAAGGCAGTTGACAAAGGTATTGCAGAGACAAGATATTTGTTCTTTTCAGTCTCATAAATGTTGTCTATTAGGTTTTATTTATATTCGAGTTTACCAAATAGAGAAGCAAGCTCACAATCTTTCACATGATTTGTGTTTTTGAGACTTTAGCAGAAAGCTAGCCACTTCTTTGGTAACCCATTTATAAAACCAGTAACTATTTGTCAGCACTTTGAAAGTGTGGATGCCTATCATTACAAACGCATTCATCAAAGCTTGTATCTAGAAAGTTAGTGTTAATTGATACACCTTCTTTCAATTTGAAGGTGTTATAACATAACTTTAGGTCCATGACCCTACTTTCTTTCACATTAGAGGGGCCCTCATGATATACTATCAGGTCATCCCAAGTTGATTTAGCTGTTAAGCAGTTTTTATGACAAAAAAAAAATTTTTTTTTTTTTTTTTTTTGAATATGGGTCATCTGGAATGACAGAACGATTGATGATACTTTAGGAGTCGCAATCTAAGATAGCAGACTTTCCTCACGTCTAAAGACCCATTGTTCCCTTCTGGCTCCTTTGACCAGCTGTCATGGGCATAAAAGGTCCATTTTTATGATATTTTCAAATTAGGGTTCAATACCAAGGATGTGGCACATAAACCTCCTTTTCCAGTTGGTGAAATTTTCCACTTCTAGTACAGGAGCAACATTTAACTGGCCACCCCTATATTCAAGAGTCTGTGGTACTTCTACTGCTGCCATTTAAGATGGATATTGATTTTAAAAATCCTTGAGCCTTTTTATATATCCTTTTAAAGGGATTTAATAAACCAGAAGGCTTTGATACCACTTGTTGGTCCCTTGAAATCTGATATAAGCTTTATTAAAATAAACTAATCTGATTTCATAGAAACAAAGTGAGTTTTAAACAAATATATATGAAGAATATAAAAACAAGTTTAAAATACACAAAAATACTTTTCAACGTATAGGTTCTTATTAGAATCAAATAAAGAATCAATGACACACCTTGCTTGCATAATAGCAAGATGGTTGAATGACAATTGGGGTGTTATCTCCTTCGAACTTATTCAATAACCAAAGTTTTGAGAAATAAGAAAACAAACTATTCGACTAGAACTGAAGCTTTAGCTTTAGCAGTTTCTATTCAGTTTATTTAGGAGATAAACAAACTCTTCAATGTGTGTCACATTAATTGGAAGAGATGGCATTTACTCTGAGAATCTGTCAATAATAAGAAACACTAACTAGACAACGATCCAGAGGTCGAGGAGGATTAAACAAATAAGAAGCCATTTCAATATTTAGAGAGAGAAAGGAAAGACGTGTGTGTTTTCTAGAGAGAGAAACAAACACACACTTAGAAACAATATGAATCCAAACCCCTCCATGGAAGTATGGAAGGGGTATTTATAGTCCAAACACAACTAAACTATACTAAGTAGTCTAATCTAGTCCCTGCATGTTTGGCTATTTATGAAATAATGTAATTCCAGATTAGTCAACATATTTTAAGGCTAACAATCTTCCCCTAATATGTGGACATACGAAATTACTTACAATCTTCCTATCAAGTACAAATACAACACAAAAAATCTCAAGCACCTTCCAAGCTAAGATTTCTTCTATTCTCAATGGTCTTGAAACTTGTACTCCAGCTTGGATCTTCATTGTATTTACTTGTTTTAGAACCATTATAGTATGCATGAGTTAGATTAACTTCCCCCTAGTTCATGCAGCATATCTTGAAAAGCTTTCTTCATAGACTCCTTTTTGGCGAAGTTTTTGAATTAACTTCCCCCTAAACCAACATCCCTATCTTGAGCAGATTCTGAAACTTTGATGTAGCTTCAACCATATTCTATTTGTCATTGACGTGCACAACGGAATTTTGTAGAAGAAAAGCCACACTAAGTATTACTGCTTCTTGTCATTGGGTCTTGGTGAATATTTGTTTGGGGGTATATGCGAGAAATCAACAATAATTCTACTTACGTATGCAGTATACTTCATAAACCATACTAAGTAAAGTAGTATACACTACTTCCCCCTGGAAGTTGACCTGGTAACATCAAAGTCAACTAAGTCCCGGATGTACACATTTCCCACCATGATGGTTGCGAACTCTCGGAAGCATCATTGTCGTGTACGCCTATATACTCGAGAAGTTCTTGTCTTAAGCACAAATATTGAAATCCAAACGAACCATTTTCCTCTTGACTTCAGAAACAGTAGTAGGAGATAAAGCAAGAATCAAGAAAACTTGGTATAATCAAGGTCTTGTATATGAATGTCATTGAAGAACTTTGAGAATTTTGCTTAGACTGTGAAGTACCATTGTCTTAGAATAGCACAATAATATCCTGTGAGAATTGCTGATTACATCTCAACCTTTAAACTCTCTGGCTAACTTACCAACCTTGTATTCTGTCGGCTATTGTTGTGATCACTTGGTGAAGTAAACCCGATATACCAAACTTGAAAATGAAGTAAAATCCCCTAAATTTGTTACTTAAGCTTGCACTATTGTTGATTGAAGAACGGTGCAAGATTAAATCTATAAGTACTCTATACCCAAGTCCTAAAAGTATAATAAGTACACCACCTCTTGAAATTATCCACATCGACATCTGCGTGTGACACTGAGTACTACAATGTAACTCCTTTAAGTGATAGCTATAACCCGTGAGCACTACAATGTAACTCCTTACATCAGGAAATAACTAGATAATCCAAGTCTTAATCATAAGCTGTATACGTTCAAGCAAGTCATCAATCGATAGATTAGGTTTGAAGAAAAGGGGTAGAAAATAGAAGGAAGTCTCAATGATGAAATAAGTAGACGCCTTCGTGAAACCCACTTTAATTTAAAATAAGGGATACCAAATTAACTCCATGATCACTTGCCATTGTAATCCGAATATTTAGCTGTTCGTTTTAGTGAATCTTATTCGGATCATTTTAGTGTTATGTATCGTGTTTGTTGTGTTGTTGTTCATGAATGTTGTTGAACTAGGACAAATGTTGTTTTAAATTGTCGTTAACGAATAACATTGCCTAGTCAAACTTGTCATAATAGTGTATTAATACTCGGCTTAATCATCATACATGTGTCAATCAAATAACACTATCCCAATAATCATGCTCATAAACATATTTGGTCCATCTTCAAAATAATTATGCAACCCATAATCATGTTAAACTCGGCCCAATCATTTACTATCCGCTGGTCCAGTTTGAGTATTTAGCAAAATCATCCCAAGCTAATAAATCAGCCCAACAATAAGTTATCTCAAAACAACAGCCAACAATAAAACATGTAACAAATTGTGTTCGGCCCATTGATACATCTGCTCGGCCTAAAATTATGCGTAGGCCCAGCTGCAAAACGTCACCAGCCCAAAAACCAAAATCTTGGCCCAACTCCATTTGTATAACCGGTCAATGGGGTAGGGATATAAGTAACTCCCAATCCCTAATAATTCGTTCATTACCGTAACCTTAATCTCTTAACACCCGCCCCTATCCTTTCTTCTCCACACATCCCAAAACTCAGTCATAACAGAAAAAAATATCTTATCACTTCTTAATGAGAAAAATGAAGCAACCATTCCAATCTCAAATCTAAAACTCAGTCAAAAACTTTCTTCACCGATTCGTCCCTTTCATTGTTTCTAGAGAGAACCAAGCCACACCGAATCTTGCCGTTGACAATCATTTATCTGAAATGAATATCATATGTAACCTCTTATTATTATTCTAACCAAAGTACAAGCAGAAGATGTTGGCTTCAAGATCTGATAACAGGTCTCGGGTAAGGTTGTAATTTATTTTGCGAGTCTTAAATCGAAACACAGATTGATTATAACATTATTGTTAATAATCTTTCTGTAATTTCGTATATTAAAAAAGGGCTTTACTCGACAAAGATCGATGACGAGTTTTATTTTCGTTTTCTTGATCTCTTTGAAGGTCATAAATTAATTATAATACAAGAAAATGAAACTGAGATCTTAGTATTTAATTGAGTTCGAGTCTGGATGTTTAAAGAGGATGGTGTTGAGTGATGGAGTTTGTAACGATTGGGTTTTGTAGGTTAGTTTTTTGTGTGGATTGGTTGTGTGATTTGCATTTGAGATGAATGATTGAGATATAGGTTGTGATGAGGCTGTGATTGTAGTTGATGTTGTTATAGTTGTTTTGTTTGTTGTAATCGAGTATGTTCATCTTAGATCTACTTTTTTGTTCAGTTTTAGTCTCGACTCGGTTAATGACTCAGTTAGGTTGACTCGGGTCAACTCGGTAAGAACCGAGTTGATTTAGTCAAGGAGTATAACTTGCCGAAGGTATGTTGTATAACTCGCCTAAGGCTTATGTATAACTCACCTGACTTGGCAGTGGTATAATTTGCCTTATGTAACTTGTATAATTCACCCCAAGTAACTTGTATAATTCTCCCTAAGTAACTTGTATAATTCGCCCCAATGTATAGTTTTCCTGGACCACCCTGGTATGATTTTGTCATTTTGCAAAAACCAAAAAAACTGTCCTTTATAGCTAAAAATGTGGATCTGTGGATCTGTGTTCTCTTTGCTTTCTTATCTTCAAAAAATAAGCACCTTTAAAACCCAAAAATAATAAGCTTAAAAAATAAGCAGTTTGTAGAAGCAAAACAGCCACACAAATAAGCTTAGATGAAACAGCTTATAAATAAGCTTAAGGACGAAATAAGCATAACCAGACCAACCCACTAAGCTTAAGACCTATAAAGCTTAAAAATAAGATTTAATAAGCTGATACACAACCAAAAATCTGTAACTCCCCTTTTTGATATACGAAAAGCTTGTTGAGACACTAGGACAGGTTTGAAGATTTGACACAACAACAAAACAAAACGTGACATTTCAGGACAAATAAGCCCACGAAAATAAGCTGTATATAAGCTATAAATAAGTTAAAACAGCAAACACAATAACAAAACACCCCTGGTTAGCTCTGATGCCAATTGTCAATAATAAGAAACACTAACTAGACAACAATCCGAAGGTCAGGGAGGATTAAATAAATAAGAAGCCATTTTATTATTTAGAGAGAGAAAGGAAAGATGTGTGTGTTTTTTAGAAAGAGAAACAACGCACACTTATAAAATAATATGAATCCTCACCCCCTCCATGAAAGTATGGAGGGGGTATTTATAGTCCAAACACAACTAAACTATACTAAGTATTCTAATCTAGTCCATGCGTGTTTGCTATTTATGAACTAATGTAATTCTGGATAAGTCAACATATTTTAAGGCTAATAGAATCCCTTTCCTTTTATAGGCAAAAGGATAAGGGTTTACAAGCTTAACCTAGACTACGTGGCAAGCATTAAATGGGTAGTTGAACTACCATTTAATGCACGTTTACTTTCTTAGTACTAGGTACTGTCCTTTGAGGAAAGTTGTTATACTTCTATAACAACTTTTAGAAGTTACTTTCCCAAGGAGATTGCTTTATTCCTTTAACATAAATCACATCTTTTCTCACCTTCAAACCTTCTAGAAGTGGAAACAACACGTTTTTCAACTCTTTAAGGAGATAGACAACGTTCATCATCGAATTGCCCAACCAAGCTGAAACTGAATTATTACTAAAATCCTTCTTCAGTTAAGTACGAAGCATAAACCTGAAGTGAGGATACTTCCCAATCTTCTAAGGACCTGAAGAGCTGACGCTGAAGAACCTTCAGCGACTCAAGCAGAAAGACTTCAGCTTGAGTAATACTTAGGGGATTTTATGTTTAAATCTACTGAAATACTGAAGGCTCAGGAACTTAACCTAACAATATCCATATTTGGACTTAATATGGCGTATTCAAGTTAATGAATATGGCGTATTGAACATTGATCACAAAATGTTTATATCTCTTTCATGCTTTGAGTTTTCATTTTTGAGTTTTCATATATTGTTCTTATAGATGTTAATGAGCGTGTATATGTACATTTTTGATGTATGTTTTCAAATTCTTATAGTTTGGTTTGTAAAGTCTAAAAGTGAGTTATATTCGAAAAAAAATCTAATGTCGTTCAAGGGCTGTTTCAACTTGGTATCAGAGCATTGGTCTAAGAGATTTAGGATGTCACGTTAGGATGTCCTAGACTTATACCTTATATGCGCGTTAGTAATAACGTAGGTAGTATGTGTATAATTTATGCGACTTTTGAAAATACATGTGTAGAGTATCTTTATGACTACACTTTGCCACCATAGTGATAAAAATAAATACATATGTATAATTGGAATCGTTGAGACTATACACCTAGGGAAAGCATAGGATTGGCTAAGTGCATAAATTTAAAATGTCATTAATGAAATTAAATAAGCCTATGATTATGTGTTGATAATTTAAATTCTTAATTTCAGTAAGAAGAAAAGACGATGAATGTGCGTCATAAGGAAGATTTGAAAGCTTCATCTTCCAAAGGTGTCGAGTCGTTAAATAGTGATGCGGATCATGGTAATGATGATAATGGGTCTTCTTTTAGTTCTGATGACCTCAACTTTAGAGGGTTCATGGATGAGGAGACAAAAGTCTTATGCTCAATGATATGATGCAAGTAGGAAAGGCGATTAAGAATATAGTGCCTTACTATATTAGCCGTACAACCGATAACCTTAAAGAAGTGATTTAAAAAGAGCTAGAAGGGTTTAAGAGGGAAAAGATTATGAAAGGCTTTAGGAATGAGATGGCTACTTACCGGAATTTTACGACATGTGATGTACCAAAATTTGATGGAACACTTAATCTGATTGCTAGTACAAGGTGGCTTTCAGCTGTTGAAGGTACTTTCCGTGACGCATCAGAACAGATAATGGAACTGAGTTTGTTAATCAGACATTGCGTGAATATTATGAGAAGGTTGGCATCTCTCATGAAACATCTGTTGCCCGCTCTCCACAGCAAAACGGTGTTGTTGAAAGACGAAATCGTACGCTAATTGAAGCAGCCCGCACTATGTTAATTTATGCAAAAGCTCCTTTATTTCTATGGGCCGAAGCGGTTGCTACAGCCTGTTATACCCAAAATCGTTCCATGATACGCCGTCGACACGGTAAAACACCATACGAGCTTCTGCACAACAAACCTCCCGACCTATCGTATCTTCATGTGTTTGGTGCACTCTGCTACCCAACGAATGATAGCGAGAACTTGGGCAAGTTACAACCGAAGGCCGATATAGGTATTTTCATTGGCTATGCACCCACGAAGAAAGCATTCCGGATTTACAACAGACGTACCAGACGAATAATTGAAACCATTCACGTTGACTTTGATGAGCTGACTGCAATGGCTTCTGAACACAGCAGTTCAGGACCCGCACTTCATGAAATGACTCCTGCAACAATCAGTTCAGGACTCGTGCCAAACCCTCATCCTTCAACACCGTTTGTACCACCTTCGCGAACTGACTGGGATATGCTGTTTCAACCGTTGTTCGATGAATTTCTCAATCCTTCACCTAGTGTTGATCATCCAGCTCCTGAAGTTGTTGCTCTAATTAATGAAGTAATTGCTCCAGTTCTTGCTGACTCAACCGGTTCACCTTCATCAACTACAGTTGACCAAGATGCACCATCTCCAAGTAATTCTCAAACAACACCCGAAACCGAACCTCCCGTCATTCCGAACGATGTTGAAGAAGATAATCATGATATTGAAGTTGCACATATGGGTAATGATCCGTACTTTGGTGTTCCAATTCCAGAAATCCCCTCTGATCAATCTTCATCATCGGATTCTATTCATACAATTGTGCACCCTGATCACCAAATTTCTGAACACAATAGCAAATGGACTAAGGATCATCCACTTGAAAACATAATCGGTGAACTCGCTAGACCAGTTTCCACTCGGCTGCAATTACATGAGCAAGCTCTTTTCTGTTACTACGATGCTTTCCTCACTGCTGTTGAACCCAAGACGTATAAAGATGCTTTGACTCAAGCCTGTTGGATTGAAGCAATGCAAGAAGAACTTAATGAGTTCGAACGACTTGAAGTATGGGAGCTCGTACCCCGACCAGACAAAGTTATGGTGATTACTTTGAAGTGGATCTACAAAGTGAAACTAGACGAACTGGGAGGAATTTTGAAGAACAAAGCTCGATTAGTAGCCCGTGGTTACCGTCAAGAGGAGGGAATCGATTTTGAAGAGTCTTTTGCTCCGGTTGCGAGATTAGAGGCTATACGGATTTTTCTCGCGTTTGCTGCTCATATAAACATAGTCGTATACCAAATGGATGTGAAGACTGCGTTTCTGAATGGTAATCTGCGGGAAGAGGTTTATGTTAGCCAGCCGGATGGGTTCATGGATAAAGATAATCCCAATCACGTGTATAAGCTAAAGAAAGCTCTTTATGGGTTGAAACAAGCTCCACGCGCGTGGTATGATACGTTGTCTTCGTTCTTGATATCCCAAGATTTCTCCAAGGGCTCAGTGGATCCCACATTGTTCATCCGCAGAGACGGCAAGGAATTACTTCTGGTATAAATTTATGTCGATGATATTATCTTTGCTGCATCTACACCTGAACTTTGTGATCTATTTTCTAAAATCATGTGTTCAAAATTTAAGATGTCAATGATGGGAAAAATCTCATTTTTCTCAGGATTACAGATTTCTCAAAGTCCTAGAGGCATCTTTATTAACCAGTCAAAATATGCCCTTGAATCTTTAAAGAAATACGGTTTTGACTCGTGTGACCCAGTGGATACTCCAATGGTGGAGAAATCCAAACTGGATGAGGATAAAGAAGTGAAAGCCAAAGATCCGTCACACTATCGTAGTATGATTGGCACCCTCCTTTATCTTACAGCCAGTAGACCTGACTTACAATTTGCTATATGCATGTGTGCCCGATATCAAGCACTTAAATGCGGTAAAAAAGATCTTTCGGTATCTAAAAGGAACTGTACATCGGGGTCTAGGGTATCCGAAGGATTCTTCGATTGCTCTAACAGCATTTGCAGATGCAGATCATGTTGGTTGTCAAGATACACGCCGTAGCACGTCTGGAAGTATGCAACTTTTGGGTGATAGACTTGTTAGCTGGTCGTCTAAAAGGCAGAAAAGCGCTGCGATATCCAGTACGGAAGCTGAATATATTGCTTTGTCCGGCTGTTGTGCTCAAATCCTTTGGATGAGATCACAGCTTACCGACTATGGCTTTGGATTCAATAAAATTCCAATGTACTGTGATAACAAAAGCGCTATTGCCTTATGCTGCAACAACGTTCAACATTCCAGATCCAAGCATATAGACATCAGATTTCACTTTATCAAGGAGCATGTTGAGAATGGGGTGATCGAACTTTACTTTGTCAATACGGAGTATCAACTGGCAGACATCTTCACTAAAGCTCTTGGCCGAAATAGAATTGAATTTCTGATCAACAAGCTGGGAATGCGAAGTTTTACGCCGGAGACTCTGAAACAATTGGCAGATGAAGTTGATGAATAGTAGTGGTACCTATTCAAATATCCTGTATAATATGTATATATTTTAAAACCATAAAAACCAAAAAGATTTTTCATTTTTCAAAATTTTTATAAAAACAAAATACAAAAATATAAAATTTTAAAAACCAAAGAAAAATTTAAAAAATGAGAAAATATAAAAAGAGGTAATAATGGCATGTCTTCTGAAAATCGATAACATTTATAGTCTTAGAAATGTCATTCAATAATGATACGAGCCTGTAAATGAAGTTCGAGCAGAAGTTCTAAATGTTTTCAAAACATGCCAAATGGCTTGCTATTATTTTAGATAGCAACCCGGTCATCATCTTAAAGGCAAGTATTTCAAAAAGAAAACTTGACCTCTCAACAGGAATTTATTCTCGGGCATGGTCTACTTTATGGAAATGCAAAGGCTTGTGATTACTTTGCATCACAACCCGTGCTTTCTATATTTCATAAGTGTACGTGTCAGTGCGCTTATGTGTTAAAATAAGAGAAATCTTGTTTTTTTTGGTAAAAAGTTATCTTCACAATGAATCAGTGTTTTCAGTAATCATAAAAAGATTTTTCAAATACAATTTGACCACTCAAACAATGACAACAGCTCTTTAAATAGAAAACGGGTCATTATTTGAGGGGGATAAATCGTCATCAAATAATCTTTTAACACGGTCTTTCAAAATAAGTCACGGAATTAACGGATAAAGTTTTTAATAATGACGGATCATAATTTAAGGGGAGTTAATGGATTTTAACTACACAAGCTTTAGATGTCATGTGTTTAAAACTTTATGGACTTATTTGCAATTTAAGACCTAGTTGATTCTCACAGAATAGATTTAAGCTTATAAATTCTTCGAACACGATCTCTAGTATATGTGCGTACTAGGTTTTGCTGATTCCGAGGTATCAAAACCAGCAAGGGGAAAGGAATAGATATACAAGAAAGATAATGAGTACACGTGATAGAATTCATACCCTATTCTCATTTTAGGTCATTCCGAGAAGACAAATGTCATAACTGCAGAGAAAATCAATGTTTAACTTACTACTTTCGGGTGCACTATTTCAATTACATGGGGGTAGAGATATCTTTTGATTTCAAGTATGCATCATTTAAGATACTAGGGGGAAGTGTTGTAAGAAGATTTATTCTAAGCGTGAGAAGATTGGCTACTGATTCAATAAAGGCTTCCTTAAACGGTTAATCATTAAGGTTATTATTAAAAGGGTAGAATTGTTTAATGAAAGAGGTACACATAGGTACGATGATTCTTTTAAATAGTCAGTATCTGGCAGGAAGAAATGTCTACATTTGGGACTTAGTTGACTTAGATGTTATCATTTCAACTACTTAGGGGGAATAATTGTGACATCCGGTACTTAGTTGACTTTGGTGTTACAATTTATATCATCACTATCATGTAAGGTGAAATACGAACATCCGGGACTTAATTGACTTTGGTGTTGCGGTTTCGAGTTATTTGTGTACTTCGGATATCTGAGCTTTATACATCAAGACTGTTTGATGCGGCTTGCAAAAAGTTCTTAATCTACTAAAGAAAGGATTACTGGTTTAGGGGGAAGCTAAGACAACTTCAACACCAACTACACAAGCTCAAGTTACATATGTATATGAATCTGTTCTATCCTCGAAGTTTGATGCAAAGACTTTCATAACTTGGAAAGAAAGTTGAAGCAACGCTGAAGAGTGCTTGGACAGAGAAAGATCATATTAACAACCTCTTGAAAGAAAGAAGGTTAATGGGGAGCTTGGAAAAGTTCGTTGGTGGGAGATTGTACGAAGGAGACCTACGGCGGCTACAGAGGACCATATGATTTCATCATATGATGTTCTCATCATTCAGGTCAAATCTTTGTATATAATAAACATGTGAATATGTACATAAGTAGTAAAAGACTTAGGCTTATATGGTGTTCGAGTACGATGATTTTTCAAGAATTTTTCACAAAATTCAAAATCTTTCAAAATTTTGTACTCAACACTATATCATATCCCTCATAATTTGAGGGGGAGCATTAAAATGTTCCTTATAAGTTATTCTGTAACATTTTGTGTAACATCCGAGAATTTTCGGAATTTTTAAAGGAGATATAAGTTATTCCTAGGTTGAATTATCAAAAACGAGTAGCTAATCTAACTTGTATTAAAAGATGTGATCAAATAAAATGGACTCAATGCACTAACACTTGCGCATGTAACTACGATTACGATGCCAACAAGTTAAGGAGAGCTGTTTGTGATGATTAAAAAACCATTAAAAGTTGTAAACCTTTTGAAATTTTATATCAAACACTTTGAATGAAGTTTTTCAATGTTTTGGTTTGTCATTGTGATGGAAATACAACAAAAAGAACGACCATGTTCTAAATTATGGAGTATAGGTGGTTAGAATGGGTATTCAAATCCCTGAATCTCGGCCAGATTGGACGGGATATACCCAGGGATATTCCACTATTTAGTGCAGATGTCTTAGGTTTGATAAAGGAGAAAAGTGAGAAAAAGGGAATAATGCCGACTGAGATGGAGCTAACACTGGAACAAACCCAACAAGGTGTTAGTTATGAAGTCTTGGTAAGCATTGAAGGGGTTGAAGAATGAAAAATAAATGTAAGGATAAAGGGTGTAAAGAAAAAAGCCCTCCATACACTTAGGCAGAAACCGGGTCAATACATAAACTGTCAGAAACACAGGTGTTGTCTGACATTAAAGATTGTCATGGGCCCAGTGACGTTATGCAGAACCCTCCCTAGCCACTCAAGGTCTCTCAAAAGACTTTTGTTTCATTTCTCACAAAGATTACACGCATTTCTATCCGAATTTTCTCACTCGAGTATGTTTGATATTGAAAAGGTGGCAGTACTGCTCCAGCCTTCCGATCACTAAAATTAAAGATCTCTATTGAGTCTAAGAGCCAAAGAGATCATCCATAAAACTCATTAGGACACCTGTCAAATTCTGCTTGCTAAGTACACATGGTGACATTACAAGATATATATTAAGAGTCCTATACATTATCCTTGTGTTTTGCAGAAACTTTGAGTGATTTTCATTCACAATGAAGAGGGAAATCCTGCTTGAGCCATCATTCTCAACAAGCTCACTGGTAGGTATCTTGTGCGATTCTATATGAATCAAACTTGTGACAACTGGAAAGAAACGATGGTGCGATTCTATAAGAATCAAACTTGTTCCAGGATATGAATTGATGATTGATGATGAATTTTTGAAATGATTAACACTCTCGATGTGTCACAAAACCACTTTGCAAAGTGGACGTTGATTGTTTTTCAAATCTATTTTTTTACTTCAATCGATGAGATAGTAACTCGCTGGTTCACTCTTATCGTGCTATCTGCTTTGAGACGTTCCGATGATGAGAACATGATGAGTTTGATGAATCTAATACACATGTGTTAGAAAGATTCTAATAACTTTAGTTGGAATTTCCTTGTCAAGGAGATTCTTCTTAAATTGAATCTACCTGATCACAGGTTGATCCTCAAGGATTCGAAGGTTAATCCAACCAAACACGAGTGAAGGACAAAGCCATATTCATCCCCCCGCTGTATTGCTAACTGTTTTAATGCAAGATACTTAAAGATGAAGGTGAAGGTACCTGATTCCAGTTGTCTCAAAGATTCATAACCACATGCTCATACTCGACCAAAAAAAGTTAAGACATCATGAAAGATCATGTACATGTTTCAAGACTTCCGCTACTCTGATACCGTATGTCTTTCTTGAAGTGACGAAGTATTAAAGTCAAATAATTTCAAAGAAGTTTCTGTCACTCTGATACCGAACGTCTTTCTCGAAGTGACGAAGTGTTAAAGTTAAAGAATTTCAAGAAAGATGCAACATTAAAGCTTTTCAAGTCAACAAATCAAGAAAGGTATGAGCATGTTGGTCCAGAAGTCACAAGTTACACAAGATGGCAAGATTCATTAAGATAGCGACGAGATTATGCTTGGTTGATGATCTCAAGATGCTCAAGATCACATTCTATCATACAAATCAAGATAAAGGAACTAGCTCTATCCCAAAGTTAATGATCACTACAACATATTCACAAGGGAAAATTAAGAAATGAAGTTTATGAGCTGAAGACTAAAGATGTAGCATAGTATGCTAGATTTAAAGTTTTGTAAATTAGAGTGACCTCCCTTAGGAGGAGATTGTTAGGAACAAGAAAAGTATCAGTCACTTCCAATATATACTAGTCTTAGCCCGTAGGTAAACATACGATAAGCTTAGTAAGCTAATATGGCCCAAGGCCTATGGAATCCTTAGTAAAGCCCATTGGCCGGCCTTGTATGTAGTATATATACCCTCTCCATGCCTTAGAGAGGGTGGTTGGTTGGTTGTTTCATTTCTCATTTCATACACATAATAATATCATCATCCATTCTATATTACTTTCTCTCTCAAGAAACTATCCAACCCACTTATCTCTCTAGGTCTTGCATAATATCAAAGATTACTAGTATTCTTCATGCCCCTTTCCATATGGAAAAAGCTTTCTCTTCCCGAACTTACCTCTACTCGAATGACTCTCGAGCTTACGGACCGATCAATTACTCGACCAAAAGGTGTCGCCGAAGATTTTTTCGTTAAAGTAGGGAAGTTCCATTATCCGGCTGATTTCGTAGTCGTTGATTATGATGCCGATTCGCGGGTTCCTCTCATTCTCGGGAGACATTTTCTAAGGACGGCACAAGCGTTAATTGATGTTTACGGTGAAGAAATAACTCTTTGATTTAATGATGAAGCCATAACTTTTAAAGTTGGTCAAACTTCGAGATACTCCTACAATAATTCTGAATCGGTTAATCAAATCATTGTCATCGACGTTTCATGTGAAGAGTATGCTCAAGAAGTGCTCGGTTTTTCAGATAGTTCTAAAAGTGGCAATCCCACTCCGTCTTTAGATCCTATCCTTTCTACTTCTTTCCCCTCTCTCACTCATTTTGAAGGAGGTGACTTCATTTTGGAAGAAATCGAAGCTTGTCTTACAAATGATTCAATTCCACCAGGAATTGATGATGCCGACTTTGATCCAGAGGGAGACATTCTTCTACTCGAGAAGTTATTAAATGATGATCCGTCATCTCCTCTCCCTCTAAAGGAACTTCATTTTGAGGAACTTAAAACGATAAAATCTTCTATTGATGATCCTCCCGAGCTTGAGCTCAAGGATTTACCATCTCATCTTGAATACGTGTTTTTAGAAGGAACCGATAAATTACCCGTCATAATTTCTAAGGAATTAAAAGATGAAGAAAAGGCCGCCCTTTTAAAAGTTCTTAAGTCACACAAACGGGCCATCGCATTGAAAATCTCTGACATTAACGGTATCAACCCTAGTTTTTGTACTCATAAGATCTTAATGGAAGACGATTTCAAACCGGCGATTCAACATCAAAGAAGGGTAAATCCGAAAATTCATGAGGTTATCAAAAAGGAAGTTATCAAACTCCTTGATGCCGAATTGATTTACCCTATCTCCTATAGTCCGTGGGTGAGCTCCGTTCATTGTGTGCCTAAGAAGGGTGGCATGACCGTAGTTGAAAATGAAGATAATGAGTTGATTCCTACAAGACTAGTTACTGGATGGCGTGTTTGTATTGATTACCGAAAGCTTAATGATGCCACTCGTAAAGACCATTTCCTGTTGCCGTTTATGGACCAAATGCTCGAAAGACTCGCGGGAAATGAATACTATTGTTTTCTAGATAGGTTTTTTGGATATTTTCAAATACCTATTGACCTGAAAGACCAAGATAAGACCACCTTCACTTGCCCTTATGGGATGTTTGCCTACCGACGTATGCCTTTTGGTTTATGTAATGCTCCGGGCATGTTCCAAAGGTGCATGATGGCCATTTTCCATGATATGATCGAGGAAACAATGGAGGTCTTCATGGACGATTTCTTGGTCTTCGGGGATTCTTTCTCGTCATGCCTCTCCCATTTAGACAAAATGCTAAAACGGTGCGAAGACACTAATTTAGTTCTAAATTGGAAGAAATGCTATTTTATGGTAAAAGATGGCATTGTTCTAGGACATAAGATTTCAAAGTTCGGGATTGAGGTCGACAAAGCTAAAGTTGATGTTATTGCTAAACTCCCTCATCCGACTTCCGTCAAAGGCGTTCGAAGTTTCTTAGGACACGCTGAGTTTTATCGTTGATTTATTCAAGATTTTTCTAAAATCGCCCGGCCAATGACTCATCTTCTTGAAAAAGAAACCCTGTTTGTTTTCTCAAAAGAATGTATTGAAGCGTTTAGTATACTTAAAAATAAGTTAACCGAATCCCCAATTTAAGTTGCACCCGATTACCCCCTACCATTTGAAATTATGTGCGACGCTAGTGATTATGCGGTAGGTGCAGTCTTGGGGCAACAAAAAACCAAACATTTTTAGCCTATACACTATGCTAGTAAGACCATGATGGATGCTCAAGCACATTACACTACTACGGAAAAAGAACTATTAGCCGTAGTATATGCTTTCGAGAAATTCCGGCCTTACTTAGTCTTATCAAAGACCATAGTGTATACGGACCACTTGACTCTTAAGTATCTTCTTGCTAAACAAGATGCTAAGCCGAGGTTGCTTCGGTGGATTCTCTTACTCCAAGAATTCGATGTCATTATTTGTGATAAAAAAGGAGTGAAGAATCTTACGGCCGATCATTTACCAAGATTAGAAAACCCTCATCAAGGTGATCTCGAGAAAAAGGAAATTACCAAAACATTTCCTCTCGAGACCCTTGGAAAGGTATCTTTTCATGATGATTCTAGTACCTCATGGTTTGCTAACATTGCAAATTACCATGCAGGGAATTTTATTGTGAAAGGGATGTCGTCCCAACAAAAGAAAAAAATTCTTTAAGGATGTTAAGCATTATTTTTGGGACGATCCCTACTTGTTTAGGATTTGTGCGGATCAAATGATTAGACGATGTGTTCACGGCCAAGAAGCCGTTGATATCCTCACGGCTTACCATAATGGACCCACCGAGGGACATCATGGTGCCAACTACATCGCTAAGAAAGTCTTTGATTTCGGTTTCTATTGGCCGACTATTTACCGAGATGCCCATGAGTTGGTCACATGGTGTGACGCTTGTCAACGTTAAGGCAAAATCTCGTAAAAAGATGAAATGCCTGAAAATGCAATTCAAGTATGTGAGATCTTTGACGTATAGGGCATCGACTTTATGGGCCCGTTCCCGTCTTCTCGAGGGAACAAGTACATTCTAGTGGTCGTCGACTACTTGTCAAAATGGGTTGAAGCAAAAGCGCTCCCCACTAACGATGCCCGAGTTGTTGTTAAATTCTTGAAATTTGTTTTTACCCGATTTGGAACTCCTCGTGCTATAATTAGTGATTGCGGTACTTACTTTTGTAAAGACCAATTCGCGAAAGCCATGCTTAAGTATGGAGTTACCCACCGTCTTTCTACCGCGTATCATCTACAAACGAGTGGACAAGTTGAGGTTTCAAATCATGGTTTGAAACGTATTTTAGAAAGGACCATAGGTGAAAATCGTGCTTCATGGTCCGATAAGTTAGATGATGCACAATGGGCCTTCCGTACCGCATTCAAGACACCCATTGGGTGCACTCCTTA
This sequence comes from Tanacetum coccineum, assembly GCA_026074375.1. Classification (NCBI taxonomy): domain Eukaryota; kingdom Viridiplantae; phylum Streptophyta; class Magnoliopsida; order Asterales; family Asteraceae; genus Tanacetum; species Tanacetum coccineum. Next base: position 18,234 of record BQNB010004125.1, on the reverse strand, counting down.
TAAGGTCGTGTACGAAAAGGCTTGCCATCTTCCTATCAAGCTTGAACACAAGGCCTATTGGGCCTTGAAACATTGTAATTTTGACCTTAAGACCGCCGGTAATCACCGGAGAGTTCAAATTAATGAACTAAATGAACTCTAGGATCAAGCCTACGAGAATTCTTTAATCTACAAAGAGAAAATGAAGAAGATTCATGACTCCAAGATTAAAAACCGCGTTTTCAATGTTGGTGATCGAGTTCTTCTCTTCAATTCTTTATTAAAGATTTTCTCGGGCAAGCTTAAAACTCGTTGGATCGGACCATTCACCATTGCTCAAGTTTTCCCTTATGGTGCCATCGAGTTATCTCAAACCGACAGACCAAACTTCAAGGTGAATGGTTATAGACTTAAACATTACTTTGGAGGGGACATACCACAAATGGTTATCCTGGATCTCCAAAATTTCCCCATGGACCACTAAATTCGGGGTCGAGTCAGGCTCGTGACTCGGTTAACAGAAACAAGCGCTTCGTGGATGGCAACCCATTCTTATCCTTTGTAATAGTATAATAATGAGTAAATGTGATGTGAGGAGGCTCGTCTCTTCTTTTCTCGTGTTTCGTGTTTTGTGTTTTATGTCTATGATTGCCCGGATTTTGAAGGTTCTCGTGCTCGTGGTTTTGTCCATCGGTTTTTCCATCGCCACTCGATCTCTCAATCCGTAGCAGTCTCCTATGGGAATCTGATATCCTCAGATCTTATTGTATTAAGTTTATCTATTAGCATTAATTAATAAACGCTTTAGATTTGCGTAGAGACCCTTATTTTTAGCTTATGCTTTGACATTAGTATGGGGTTAGGTGACAGTCTCACATTGAGGACAATGTGTAGTTCTAAGTATGGGGGGGGGGGATCTTTTGATTCGATCTTACTTGCATTTGCCTTGTCTTTACGTAACCCCGTTTTTCCACCAAAAATAGCAAAAATATGAAGAAAAAAAAATAAAAAAAAATAGAATAAGTGTTTTTTACACGTAGTATTGTCTTTTAAGGAATATTAAATTTTAACGTCGATTCGAGCATTTTGCGCTTCTAGCTTGCCCCTTAACTTATATAAATTTAAGCTCTTGCTAGTTTTTATACAAGAAGCATTAAAACGCGAATTCTATCTTGTAAAAGCCAAGAGTTTGCAAGTTTCCATAATTGACTTTAAATATGAAAATTTTGTTTTATTAGACTAAGCATTCGCGAATCTTTTATTAAAGTATTTTAAATGGATAGGTGTTTTTATATAAGTTAGATGCTAAATCAAGAGTAGTTGATCTCTTTAAGGTTCATAAGAGGTTAATTGTAACTTTTTGCTCCCATTTCAAACTAATAAAGTTATTAATTGTTGAATAACAAGTTCTGCTTTACGTTTTTTGCGATTCTTAGTTTAAATCACTTCGTAGAGATTCCTTCTGGTGAAAGTAAGGTACACATCGAGGTTTTGTCAGTGTTGTGGGAAAATAGGCTACCGATTCCTGACGGCTCGCTCCCGTTGTCTAGGTAGTTAAAAGACCACATGACTTGAAATTTGGCTATAATAATATAGTTATGTAATAAACAACGCGAAAAGACCCCTACCTCTTGTCCGAGACCTCACATCGATGGTGGTAGTCATTTAAAGGGTGGAGGTAATAATAATAATAAAAATTGTGGGCTGATAAAAGTTTACTGTCTCTTGCCGGTTCATAACCGATGTGGCGGTTTTCTAAATAAGGCACATAGTAATAATCTGAGACTGATAAAAGTTTGCTGCATCTTGCCAACTCACAACCGATGTTGTAGCCTTCTAAAAGGTCAAGGATCACCGACGTCCGAACTAAAGACTCCTGACCAATGATCGGCTCGCACATAACGAATGTGAGCAGTTGTTTAAAGGACCGGAGGTTTATAATGTTGCAATAATAAATAATAATAAATGCCAAAATTCGACTCCGAGATTATCTAAATTAAAGCCCTGTCTTAGATCTCGTGTTGAGTTGTTTAGATGAACATAAAAAGGGATAACCCCTAAATCATGCGAAATTAGAACTTATGTGGCCTTATCTCACCTTAGCGTTGCTTTAGGAGAAGGATTTCAAACTAATTGTGGTTAAACGGGTTTATTTAAAAAATAAGACTTTAATTTATTCGTTACAAATCATAATATAAAATCTTTTAGAAGATTTCGAACATAAAGGATGGAGCGATAAAGTTGGAATGCTTTCACATTGCTTTTATGAGTGTGTTAGCATTTTAACTATGTATTTACAATGATTTCGTTTTTAAGCTTAGTATGGGGCAGTGTGAAAAAGCTGAGGGACGAGATTTATCCCTTTTTTTAGTGTTTCTTGTTCCTTGAAGTGTATGAATTAAAGCATAAAATGGTTTAAACGGGCTGCATTTTCAAAACTAGTGATTTTAAATCCCCTTAGATGAACACTTAGTACTTTTCAAGGTATTTAGTCTAGCGGGATTTGAAATTGTTGGTTTTCAAAGTTGTATTTAGACCATGGCGTAGTAACGAGTGAGAACATGACATTTGCTTAGTAGAAGGATTTTGGTATGTGCATAAATACACATACTTTTGCCTAATAAAAGAGCTAAAGAAAAATAATGACCTCTAAATGGCCCATCCGGATTTGTTAGCCTCAATTTACACAATGGCCCACATCCCGGATTGTTTAGCCTCAATTTATTGAGTCGTACAAGGAAGCTCGTGTCACTCTACGATGGAGCTTCGGTCTTTAATTTGTTCATGTTGCGAACAGGATAATATGGGAATCGGGCTCGATAGTTATTCTAATATTGTATATGTTTCGGGTTTAAATCCAAACATTAAACCCGAGCCCGGGTCCTAGTTATATTATCCCTGCGGCGTCAACATTAAATGTGTAGGGGGGTTAAATAATATATATTTAAGATATTTCTAAATATTCTAATATATATATAGATTCTTTTCAATTAGAAAATATTTAGTTTAACTTTTTCTAAATCTAAACTTCTTCTTTTTCTCTCTTTCTCTCTCTCCTCTTAGTTTTCTTGATTCGTGGTTCGGGTTATGAAGTGAAGTGGTAAATCGGGTTCCTACAATTGGTATCAGAGCCTCGGGTGGATTTCGTGGTTTTTTTTGGTGTAAAGATTATTGATTCTGAAGGTATTGGTTTGTTACATCACTCGGCATACTTGTTTCTCTTGTTTTGATTCGGCACAAATCGGGTTTCTTTTTGAGTCGCATCATTGAAAAAAATAAAGAGGTTTTACGCTCTTGGTTCTTGTGAAGAACGATCGAACGAGTGGAAAACACGTTTCGATCGATCGAGTGGAAATCGGGTACGAATCGAACGCGACGAAAAAAGAGTTACGAACTTCGAACGAGACGAAAAAGGGTTACGATCGAACGAACGGATCGAACGAGCGATTCGACCACGAACGGATCTCAGGACTCGAGCGATCGACTACGAACGGGTGAATACGAACGAGCGATTTGAACGATACGGACTGTGAACGTGCGATCGACACGATGCGATCGGAAACGAGCGGGTTTCGACACGAAGTAGCGATCGAATGAGCGATTTCGACGAAGCGTGTTCGCACGAGGATCCGCGATCGAAACGAGAGGATCGAACGAGCAAATTTTTTTTGGACCGAACGAAATTTTTTTAGAAATTTTGTGTGACGAAAAGGGTTTCAGTAAAACTGCCATAACTTTTGATCCGTAAGTCCGTTTCAGGCCCGTCAGCTGTCAAATCGAAGAGAAAAACGAGACGGATCACGATTTGGAACTCCTCATGTTATAATTAGTGATCGAGGTACCCATTTTTGTAATCATCAATTTGCTAAAGTTATGCTTAAGTATGAAGTTACTCATCGTCTTTCTACCGCGTATCATCACAAAACGGAGTGGACAAGTGGAGGGTTTCAAATTGTGGTTTGAACGTATTTTAGAAAGGACCATAGGGTGAAAACCGTGCTTCTCATGATAAAAAGTTTGATGATGCACTTATGGGCCTTCCGTGCCGCATTTAAGACACCCATTGGGTGCACTCCTTATAAGCTTGTATACGGAAAGGCTTGCCATCTTCCTATCGAACTTGAACACAAGGCCTATTGGCCTTGATAACCCTTGTTCTTTTGTTCTTAAGACGGGGTGATCACAAAAGTTCAAATATATGAATTAAATGACACTTGGGACTCACAGCTTACGAGAACTCTTTAATCTACAAAGAGAAACGGAAGAAGATTATGACTCCCAAGCTAAAACTGCGTTTTCAACGTTGGTTGATCGAGTTCTTCTCTTAATTCTTGATTAAAGTTTTTCGGGCAAGCTAAAAAACCCATTGGACGGACCATTTACCGAGGTTGCTCAAGTTTTTCCCTTAGGTGTCGTCGAGTTATCTCAAACCGACGTACCAAATTTGAAGGTGAATGGTCATTAGACTTAAGCATTATTTTGGAGGGGACATACCACCGATGGTTGTCCCGGATCTCCAAACTTTCCCCATGGACCACTAAATTCGAGGATCGAGTCAGGCTCGTGACTCGGTTAACAAAAACAAGCACTTCACGGGTGGTAACCCATGCTTATCCTTAGTAGTAGTATAATTATGAATAAGTGAGGAGGCTCGCTCCCCTTTTCTTTCTCGTGTTTCGTGTTTTGTGTTTTATGTCCAGGATTGCCCAGATTATGAAGACTCTCGTGCTCGTGGTTTTGTCCATCGTCCACTCGAGCTTCAATCCTTAGCATGCTTATGGGAATCCGATATCCTAGATCTTATTGATTTAACGTTTATCTATTAGCATAATTAATAAACGACTTCTCGATTTTGCGTAGAGACCCCTTAATATTTAGATTATGCTTTGAAATAGTATGGAGTGTGTGGACATGTCTCACATTGAGGTCAATGTGTGTTCTAAAGCTATGGGCGGGTTAGGGGAGGGTTCTTTGATTCGATCTTACGGCATTTTGCCTTGTCTTTACGTAACCCGTTTTTCCACCAAAAAATACAAAAATATGAAGAAAAAATAAAAAAATAGAATAAGTGTTTTTTAAGTTAGATTGTTTTTAAGGGAATAAATTTTAACTTTTGATCGAGCATGTTGCGCTCTAGCTTGCCCCTTACTTATATAATTTACGCTCTTGCTAGTTATTATACAAGAAGCATTAAAACTGCGAATCTAGGCTTGTAAATAAGCCAAGAGTTTGTAAGAGTTTGCAAGTTTCCATAATTGACTTTAAATATGAAAATTTTGTTTTATTAGACTAAGCATTCGGGAATCTTTTTATTAAAGATTTTAAATGATAGAGTTTTATATAAGTTAGATGCTAAACATAGAGTAGTTGGATCTCTTTAAGGCTCATAGAGGTTAATTGTAACTTTTTGCTCCCATCAACTTAATAAACGTTATATAATTGTTGAATAAAGTTGCTTTAGTTTTTTGCGATTCTTAGTTTAAATCACTTCGTAGAGTCCTTCTGGTGAAAGTAAGGTACACATCGAGGTTTTGTCAGTGTTGTGGGGAAATAGGCTACCGATTCTTGACGGCTCGCTACCGTTGTTTAGGTAGTTAAAAGACCACATGACTTGAAATTTGGCTATAATAATAATAGTTATGTAATAAACCAAAGCCGAAAAAAGACCACTACCTCTTGCCGACTCACAACCGATGTGGTAGTCATTTAAAGGGTGGAGGTAATAATAATAATAAAAATTGTGGGCTGATAAAAGTTTACTGTCTCTTGCCGGTTCATAACCGATGTGGCGGTTTTCTAAATAAGGCACATAGTAATAATCTGAGACTGATTTAAAAGTTTGCTGCATCTTGCAACTCACAACCGATGTTGTAGCCTTTAAAAAGGTCAAGAATCACCGACGTCGAAAATAAGGACTCCTGGACATGGTCGGCTCGCATACCGATGTGGCAGTTGTTTAAAGGACCGAGGTTTAATAATGTTGCAATAATAATAATAATAAAGCCAAATTTCGACTCCGAGATTATCTAAATAAAGCCTCTGTCTCTAGACTCGTAGTTGAGTTGTTTCAGATGAAATAAAAAGGATAACCCCTAAATCATGCGAAATTAGAACCTTAATGTGGACCTTATTCTCACCATATCGTTGCTTTAGGAAAGGATTTCAAACTAATTATGGTCTAACGGGTTTACATTATATAAATAGACTTTAATTTATTCGTTACAAATAAATAATAATAAAAAAATCTTTAGACGATTTAGGAATAAGAAGGAAAGTGGGCATTGGCTTTCACAATTAGGTTTTTTGAGTAGTGTTAGCATTTTACTTGTATTTAACAATGATTTTTTTTTTTTTAAAGCTTAGTATTGGGAGGTGAAATCGAGGACGAGGAATTTATCCTATGTGTGTTTCTTGTTCCTTGAAGTTATTGAATACATCATAAAACTGGTTAAAACGGGGCTGCTTTCAAAATAGTGATTTTTTTACATCCCCTTTAGATGAAACACTTTAGCCTACTTTCAGGTACTAGTCTGAGGGATTGAAAATGTTGTTTTTTTCTAAGTTTGTATTTATAACATGGAGTGAGACATGACAATCGCTTAGATGAAGGTAAGGATTTTGGTATGTGCATAAATACACATACCTTTTGCCTAATAAAACGAGCTAAAGAAACCAATAATGACCAAAATGGCCACATCCCGGATTGTTAGCCTCAATTTATCACAATGGCCACATCCCGGATTGTTAGCCTCAATTTATTGAGTCGAACAAGGAAGCTCGGTCACCTCTAACGTGAGCTTCTGCGGTCTTTAAAAGTATTAGTTAATGTTGTTAACAGGATAATATGGGAAATCGGGATCTCGATAGTTAATCTAATATAGTATATGTTTGGTGTTTATCCCACAACATAACCCGAGCCCGGGGTCCTAGTTATTATCCCGCGGTCACAGTAAATGTGTCATGGGTATATATATATTTAGATATTTTCTAAATATCTAAAGTATATATATAGATATTGTCAATTAGAAATATTAGTTTTAATTTTCATAAATCTAACTTCGTCTTTTTTTCTTTCTTCTCTCTCTCTCTCTAGTTTCTTGATTCGTGTTTCGGGTTATGAAGTGAAGTGGTAAATCGGGAACCTACAATTGGTATCAGAGCCTCGGGTGGATTTCGTGGTTTTTTTTTGGTGTAAGCATATTGGATTCGAAGGTTTGGTTGTTACATCACTCGGCATACTTGTTTCTCTTGTTTTGATTCGGCACAAATCGGGTTTCTTTTTGAGTCGCATCATTGAAAAAAAAATATAGAGGTTTTACGCTCTTGGTTCTTGTGAAGAACGATCGAACGAGTGGAAAACACGTTTCGATCGAACGAGTGGAAAATAGTTGTACGTTGAACGAGCGAAAAAGAGTTACGACGTCGAACGATTCTGCGCGAAAAAGGTTACGATCGAACGAAACGGATATCGACGAGCGATTCGAACGATACGAACGATCGATGCTGATTCGACAAACGAACGGACCCTACGAGCGATCGAACGAAACGGATCGAACGACCGCGATCGAACGATAAAGCGATTCGATACGAGCGGGTTCGAACGAGCGATCGACTATTTACGACGCGAATCGAACGAGCGGTCTTCGATACTGACTCCGCGATCGAACGAGAGGAACGAACGAGCAAATTTTTTTAGGGAGTCGTCTTCTCCGAACGAAAATTTTCTTAGAAATTTTGTGTGCCACGAAAGGGTTACAGTATTAAAAACTGCCATAACTTTTGATCCGTAAGTCCGTTTCAGGCCCGTCAGCTGTCAAATCGAAGAGAAAAACGAGACGGATCACGATTTGGAACTCCTCATGTTATAATTAGTGATCGAGGTACCCATTTTTGTAATCATCAATTTGCTAAAGTTATGCTTAAGTATGAAGTTACTCATCGTCTTTCTACCGCGTATCATCCACAAACGAGTGGACAAGTGGAGGTTTCAAATTGTGGTTTTGTAAGTATTTTAGAAAGGACATAGTGAAAAAACCGTGCTTCATGGTCTAATAAGTTAGATGATGCACTATGGGCCTTCCGTGCCGCATTTAAGACACCCATTGGGTGCACTCCTTATAAGCTTGTATACGAAAAGGCTTGCCATCTTCCTATCGAGCTTGAACACAAGGCCTATTGGGCCTTGAAACATTGTAATTTTGTTCTTAAGGAGCGCGGTGTCACAAATGTTCAAATAAATGAATTAAATGAACTCTGGGATCAAGCTTACGAGAACTCTTTAATCTACAAAGAGAAAACGAAGAAGATTCATGACTCCAAGATTAAAAACTGCGTTTTCAACGTTGGTGATCGAGTTCTTCTCTTCAATTCTTGATTAAAGATTTTCTCGGGCAAGCTTAAAACCCATTGGACCGGACCATTTACCGTTGCTCAAGTTTTCCCTTATGGTGTCGTCGAGTTATCTCAAACCGACGTACCAAATTTGAAGGTGAATGGTCATAGACTTAAGCATATTTTGGAGGGACATACCACCGATGGTTATCCCGGATTTCCAAACTTTCCTCATGGACCACTAAATTCGGGGATCGAGTCAGGCTCCTGACTCGGTTAACAAAAACAAGCACTTCACGGGTGGTAACCCATGCTTATCCTTAGTAGTAGTATAATTATGAATAAGTGAGGAGGCTCGCCTCTTTCTTTCTCGTGTTTCGTGTTTTGTGTTTTATGTCCAGGATTGCCCCAGATTATGAAGACCTCTCGTGTCTCGTGGTTTGGTCCATCGTTCCACTCGATCTTCAATCCTTAGCATGCTTATGGGAATCTGATATCCTAGATCTTATTGATTTAACGTTTATCTATTAGCATAATTAATAAACGACTTTAGATTTGCGTAGAGACCCCTTAATATTTAGATTATGCTTTGAAATTAGTATGGGGGTGACAGTCTCACATTGAGGACAATGTGTAGTTCTAGTATGGAGGGATCTTTTGATTCGATCTTACTTGCATTTGCCTTGTCTTTACGTAACCCTGTTTTTCCACCAAAAATAGCAAAAATATGAAGAAAAAAAAATAAAAAAAAATAGAATAAGTGTTTTTTACACGTAGTATTGGTCTTTTAAGGAATAATTTTTACTTGATGAGCATGTTGCGCTGCTAGCTTGCCCCTTAATTATATAAATTTAAGCTCTTGCTAGTTTTTATACCAGAAGCATTAAAACGCGAATTCTAGCTTGTAAAAGCCAAGAGTTTGCAAGTTTCCATAATTGACTTTAAATATGAAAAATTTGTTTTATTAGACTAAGCATTCGGGAATCTTTTTATTAAAGATTTTAAATGATAGAGTTTTATATAAGTTAGATGCTAAACATAGAGTAGTTGGATCTCTTTAAGGCTCATAGAGGTTAATTGTAACTTTTTGCTCCCATCAACTTAATAAACGTTATATAATTGTTGAATAAAGTTGCTTTAGTTTTTTGCGATTCTTAGTTTAAATCACTTCGTAGAGATTCCTTCTGGTGAAACGTAGGTACCATCGATGGTGTGGTCAGTCGTTTGTGGGGAAATAGGATACCGAATTCTCTGACGGCTCGCTACCGTTCGTTTAGGTAGTTAAAAGAACACATGGACTTGAAAATCTTGGCTATAATACTAATAGTTATGTACTAAACCAAAGCCGAAAAAAGACCACTACTACTTGCCGACTCAACAACCGATGTGGTCGTCATTTAAAGGTTTAGGTTTAATAATAATAATAAAAATTGTTGGCTGATAAAAGTTTACTGTCTCTTGCCGGTTCATAACCGATGTGGCGGTTTTCTAAATAAGGCACATAGTAATAATCTGAGACTGATAAAAGTTTGCTGCATCTTGCCAACTCACAACCGATGTTGTAGCCTTCTAAAAGGTCAAGGATCACAGCCGTCGAAATAAGGACCTCCTGGACCATGGTCGGCTTCGCATACGATGTAGCCAGTTGTTTTTAAAGGACGAGGGGTTTAATAATGTTGCCAATACTACTAATAATAAAGCCAATTTCGACTCCGAGATGATCTATAAAGCCTTCTGTTCTAAGACTCGTAGTTGAGTTAGTTTCAGAGGAAATAAAAAGGATAACCCCTAAATCATGCGAAATTCCAGACCCTTCAATGGGTGGACCCTTATTCTCACCATATCGTTTTTGCTTTAGGAAAGGATTCAACTATTGTGGGTCTAAACCGGGTTACTTTTTATAAAAGACTTTAATTTATTCGTTACAAATAATAATAATAAAATCTTTAGAGGATTTAGGAAATAAGGGAGCGAAAAGTGGCAATGCTTTCACAATTAGCTTTTATGAGTAGTGTTAGCATTTTAACTTGTATTTAACAATGATTTCGTTTTTAAGCTTAGTATGGGGCAGGTGAAAAATCGAGGACGAGGAATTTATCCTTTTTAGTGTTTCTTGTTCCTTGAAGTTATGAATAAATGCATAAAAATGGTATTATTTTATTTAAAAAGGGCTGCTTTTCAAAAACTAGTTGATTTTTAAAACCCCTTAGATGAACACTTTAGCTACTTTTCATGGTAATTAGTCTAGGAGGGAATGAAATTGTTGGTTTTCTAGTTTGTATTTATGACATGGCGTGAGAACAGGACAATTTAGCTTTGTATGAAGGACTTTTGGTATGTGGCATAATGACACATACCTTTTGCCTAGAAAACGAGCTAAGAAACCAATAATGACAAATGGCCAACATCCCGGATTGGGTAGCCTCATTTTATCACAATGGCCACATTCCGGATTGTTTGCCTCAATTTTATGAGTCGAAAAAGGAAGCTCGGTCACCTCTACGATGGCGCTTCGGTCTTTAATTAGTTAATGTTGTAACAGGATAATATCGGGAATCGGGCTCGATAGTTATCTATATTGGATATGTTTCGGGTTTAATCCAACATACCCCGAGCCCGGGTCCTAGTTATTATCCGTTTCGCGTCACATTAAATGTGTAGGGGTATATATATATATTTAGATATTTTCTAAATATCTAAATATATATAGATATTTTCAATTAGAAAATATCAAGTTTTAATTTTTCATAAATCTAATATCTTCTTTTTTCTCTCTCTTCTCTCTCTCTCTCTAGTTTTCTTGATTCGTGGTTCGGGTTATGAAGTGAAGTGGTAAATCGGGTTCCTACAATTGGTATATCTATCGCTCGGAGTGTGGATTTCGTGGTTTTTTTTTAGTGTAAGCATATTGGTTTCGAAGGTTTTGGTTGTTGGCATCACTCGGCATACTTGTTTCTCTGTTTTGATTCGGCACAAATTCGCACCGTTTCTTTTTGAGTCGCTATCATTGAAAAAAATCTAGAGGTTTTTGCTCTTGGTTATTGTGAAGAACTAATCGATAAAGTGAGGGAAAACACGTTTCGAGTTCGAAACGCGTGGAAATCGTGTTATGATCGATACGATGCGAAAAAAGAGTTACGATCGACCGATCGCGAAAAAGGTTACGAAGTAGATTAGAACGAATCGAACGACGCGATCGATTCGAACGGATCTCGAAACGAGCGATCGATCGATACGGATCGATAAGAGCGAACAATACGAACGGATCGATTTACACGAGGCTGCGATTCGAACGATAGAGATTCGAAACGAGCGGTTTCGACACGATTCGATCGAAGACGAGGATCGACCGAGCAAAATTTTTTTTTGGGATTAATTGCGGCCGAACGAAATTTTTTTAGAAATTTTGTGTGACGAAAAGGGTTTCAGTAAAATAGCCATAACTTTTGATCCGTAAGTCCGTTTCAGGCCCGTCAGCTGTCAAATCGAAGAGAAAAACGAGACGGATTCACGATTTTGGAACCCCCTCTCAATGTTATAATTAGTGATCGATGGTACCCATTTTTGTAATATCAATTTGCTAAGTTAAGCTTACGTCTGATAGTTATTATCGTCTTTCTACCGCGTCTCATCACAAGCGATTGTTTCCGTGGAAAGTGGATGGTTTTCAAATTGTGGTTTGAAACGTATTTTAGAAAGGACCATAAGTGAAAACCGTGCTTCAAGGTCTAATAAGTTAGATGATGCACTATGGGCCTTCCGTGCCGCATTTAAGACACCCATTGGGTGCACTCCTTATAAGCTTGTATACGAAAAGGCTTGCCATCTTCCTATCGAACTTGAACACAAGGCCTATTGGGCCTTGAAACATTGTAATTTTGTTCTTAAGACCGCGGGTGATCACCAAAAAGTTCAAATAAATGAATTAAATGAACTCTGGGATCAAGCTTACGAGAACTCTTTAATCTACAAAGAGAAAACGAAGAAGATTCATGACTCTAAGATTAAAAACTGCGTTTTCAACGTTGGTGATCGAGTCTTCTCTTCAATTCTTGATTAAAGATTTTCTCGGGCAAGCTTAAAACCCATTGGACCGGACCATTTACCGTTGCTCAAGTTTTCCCTTATGGTGTCGTCGAGTTATCTCAAACCGACGTACCAAATTTGAAGGTGAATGGTCATAGACTTAAGCATTATTTTGGAGGGGACATACCACCGATGGTTGTCCCGGATCTCCAAACTTTCCCCATGGACCACTAAATTCGGGGTCGAGTCAGGCTCGTGACTCGGTTAACAAAAACAAGCACTTCACGGGTGGTAACCCATGCTTATCCTTAGTAGTAGTATAATTATGAATACACTGTTGAGGAGGGCTCGCCTCTTTCTTTCTCGTGTTTCGTGTTTTGTGTTTTATGTCCAGGATTGCCCCAGATTATGAAGACTCTCGTGCTCGTGGTTTTGTCCATCGTCCACTCGATCTTCAATCCTTAGCATGCTTATGGGAATCTGATATCCTAGATCTCATATTGATTTGAACGTTTATCTATTAGCATAATTAATTAAAGGACTTTAGATTTGCGTAGAGACCCTTATTATTTAGATTATGCTTTTGATAAATAGTATGGGTGACAGTCTCCCATTAAGGACAATGTGTTGTTCTAAGTATGGGGGGGGGGATCTTTTGATTCGATGCTTATTGCATATGACCTGTCTTTACGTAACCCCGTTTTTCCACCAAAAATAGCAAAAATATGAAGAAAAAAAAATAAAAAAAAATAGAATAAGTGTTTTTTACACGTAGTATTGTCTTTTAAGGAATAAATTTTAACTTGATCGAGCATGTTGCGCTCTAGCTTGCCCCTTAACTTATATAAATTTAAGCTCTTGCTAGTTTTTATACAAGAAGCATTAAAACGCGAATTAGCTTTTTGTAAAAGCCAAAGAGTTTGACAGTTTCCATAATTGACTTTAAATATGAAAATTTTGTTTTATTAGACTAAGCATTCGGGAATCTTTTTATTAAAGATTTTTAAATGATAGAGTTGAATATAAGTTAGATGCTAAACATAGAGTAGTTGGATCTCTTTAAGCTATTAGTGGTTTAATTGTAACTTTTTGCTCCCATCAACTTAATAAACGTTATATAATTGTTGAATAAAGTTGCTTTAGTTTTTTGCGATTCTTAGTTATATAATTGTTGAATAAATAAAGTTACTTTGGGTTTTTGCGATTCTTAGTTTAAATCACTTCGTAGAGATTCCTTCTGGTGAAAGTAAGGTACACATCGAGGTTTTGTCAGTGTTGTGGGGAAATAGGCTATCGATTTCTGACGGCTCGCTACTGTTATCTAGGTAGTTAAAAGACCACAGGACTTGAAATTTGGCTAATAATAATAAGTTATGTAATAAACCGAAGCCGAAATAAGACCACTACTTCTTGCCGGCTCACAATCGATGTGGTAGTCGTTTAAAGGGTGAAGGTAATAATAATAAATAAAAACTGTGGGCTGATAAAAGTTTATTGCCTCTTGCCGGCTCACAACCGATGTGGCAGTCTTCTAAATAAGGCACATAGTGATAATCCGAGACTGATAAAAGTTTGATGCATCTTGCCGACTAACAACCGATGTTGCAGCCTTTTAAAAGGTCGAGGAAATTATCAAGGTCGAAATAAGACTCCTGGACCATAGTCGGGTCGCATACCGATGTGGCAGTTGTTTAAAGGACCAAGGTTTAATAATGTTGAAATAATAATAATAATAATAAAGCCAAATTTCGACTCTGGGGTTATCTAAAAAGGATAACCCCTAAATCGTGCAAAATTAGAACCTTAATGTGGACCTTATTATCACCATATCGTCTCTTTAGGAAAGGATTTCAAACTAAATGTGGTCTAAACCGGGTTTACTTTATATAAATAAGACTTTAATTTATTCTTCACAAATAATAATAAAATCTTTAGAGGATTTAGGAAATAAGGGAGCGGAAAGTGGCAATGCTTTCACAATTAGCTTTTATGAGTAGTGTTAGCATTTTAACTTGTATTTAACAATGATTTCGTTTTTAAGCTTAGTATGGGGCAGGTGAAAAATCGAGGACGATGAATTTATCCTTTTTAGTGTTTCTTGTTCCGTGAAGTTATGAATAAATGCATAAAAATGGTAAAACGGGGTGCTTTTCAAAACTAGTTATTTTTAAATCCCCTTAGATGAACACTAAGCTACTTTTTGAGGTAATTAGTCTAGAGGGTTGAAATTGTTGGTTTTCTAAGTTTGTATTTATGACATTGCATGAGGACACGACAATAGTTTAGTATGGGGGATTTTGGTATGTGCTTAAATACGCATACCTTTTACCTAATTAAACGAGCTAAAAAGATCAATAATGACCAAAAATACAAGAAAAATGCAGTGTATATGTGTGTTTTGTCAATTGTGTCTTGCAGGTAACAGATATTCAATAAAAGGACAAAAACGAAGCAAAACGGACAAAACCGAGCACGAATATGGAATGAGCGCGAAAAATCAAAACCGAAGGCGTATACATTTTTAATGGGCCAACCCGTACCCATTTTAATGGGCCGGGTCAGCCCATTAAGGGTTATACTTATAAACCATAAGCCTTAACCCATTTATTATAAATCCTAAACCCATTTCATATCTATACCTAGCCCAAATCAAGTCAAAGCCCAAACCTGATCCAGTCAAACATATAACGCACCCTAGTTACTGTTTATCCCTTCGTTCTTTCCCTCCATTTTTACACCTAAGACACGCAGGGTAAAATCCACCCGTTCACCCATACGACCTCCTTTCTATAATCTGACAAGCCTGACACATGACGCAAGTGATGACGTTTTTGGCCTGCCAAGTTGGCAATCCCAAGGCCAATGATTGGGTAATGATGCATGGCATCAAATCAAGGGCCAAGATTATGTTGCTTGGAGGATAATCAAGATTGAAGGGCCAGGATTGATTGAAGAGGAGCGTACTAGGGTCCTAGAAGCTTCATCTCTCAGCTATATAAGGAGGACTCCTCACTCGCCACAAGGCGTCTAGTTTTTAGCTTATTCTTAGTTTTAGTAGCTTATTGTAATGTTTTTCTTACTGTATTTGCTTGTGAAGCCTTGTAACTTTTTCATTATTAATAAAATTGCAATTTACTTTTAAATCTTGTGCTTTGAATTCTGTCTTACTTAATATGCAAAGTATCTTAATATGATTTGTGTGATGATTTAATAAGTCTCAATAAGCTCTTTTAACTTCATAAGCTAGCTAGAACTCAGTTAAGCCCTAAAAGCTTAACTGAGCTTAGATTTTCACTTAAATCCTCCCCTAAATTACCTAAGCTTTTGATATGGATGATAAGCCAATTATGGAAGGGCTTATAGACTTCACCAGCTAGTTTCTAACAAGCTGGAGCTTGTAGATTTAAGCATGTATAAGCTAAATTGATCCATGTTTAGCTGGGATAAAGGTACTCCTCCTTTTACTCATTTTTAGCTTAAATTTATGCATTAGCTTATTTTCAGCATATTGTTGCTTATTACTCCCTCTGTCTTATATTAAATGTCCACTTTGAATTTTTGAAGTCTTTCTTTTACAACTTTGACCATAAATATTTTTGTTTGTGTTATGTAATACTTGATGCAAAATATATGAATGAATTGAGTTTTAAATGTATTTTTCATTGGTATAACTTTCATCAAGTATCACGTAACACAAACAAATATATTTTAGGTCAAAGTTGAAAAAAAGACTGCAAAAGTCAATAGTGGACATTTAATATGGGACGGAGGGAGTATTGTTTATTATTGTTTACTTTGACTTATTAATGCTTAAAATTTGTCTGCTAGTAGTTTAGATTCAATTAGTTTGAGTTTTAGCTTAAAACTATTAACAAACCAACAAAAATATGCTTATTGTCTTAGTTTATCAAATAATGCTTATTAGTGTTTTCTTTGTGCTTATTAATGCTAAATACACTTAGTCTATAATCTGATTTTATAAATTTAAGGTTAAATCAGTTTTATATAAGCTTAAAATGGTTTTTCATCTTTTTAAAGGGTGTTTGGTACTAGCAGTACTAACTTGAGTTAGTACTGTTAGTTTACTCTTGACCACTTAGTTAAATTTGATAAGCTCAAATTAAGTTTAAAATTCAGTTTATTCAAGTTTTCAAAGTTTAAAATTCAATTTTAAGGCTCAAAGTAACCATGGTTTGAATCTGAGTTTTTCTAGGTTGATAACAAAGCATATCTGATTTAATCTTGTTTAGTGGTCATCCTGTATTGTTTTCATGATTGTTTGAGTCTCAAATGTAGTAGGAATGTGTTGGTTTAGTCTGTGCTTGTTTTGGTTTAAACTGTCAACAATTGCATTTGATTCAAATTCTAAGCTTAAAAAGTCATTTTCAAGTTCAAATTTAGATAAGTAAATTTTTGTTTTAGAATCTGATTTTGATAGAATAAGCTCATTATACATCAAGCTTGGTCTGTTTTAGGTTTTTAAGTTTTCAAATCATCTTTTAGTAGCTTAATTATAGGGCTGCACTTTGCATTTCTTAAACTTTAAAAATCCAAAAAAACTAGTTTAGTTAAACTGTCAGTTTTTAAGTCTTCTTTTTCTAGCTCATTTCTAATCCAATTTTCTTAAATCTTGTTTTTATGTGTTATTTGGAAGCTAAACTCAATCTGTTTTTGGTTTCCAGCTTATACCTAGTGCTTATTTGTCCTCATTTTTATCTAAAAAAGTGTCTAAAAGTCTAAAAATTAGCCTAAAGAAGTATGATAAGGGCAGACTGATTCAGCTTAGGATATTAGCTTATTTAGTGGTTTTAACAGCTTAAGTTTAGTTTGATTTTGCTTATTGAGTTATTGTTTTAATCTGTTTTAGTTTTCTAAATTTAGTTTTGCTTATTAAGTGTTTAAATATAAGTTAAAATCTGTCTAAAATGTCAAAAAACCAAAAAAAATAGTTTAGACTGTCATCTCTTTAAGCCTTTTGTTTAGCTTAATTTTGTACCCAATTTACTTAATAATTTCTTAATTGTGTACTCCTTATATGAGTTTCAATCTGTTTTAGGTTTCCTAGCTTTTTATTGAGCTTATTGAGTCTTAGATTGAGCTTAAAATTTGTCTAGAGTCTCTTTAGGTGTCCCCTGTTTTCAAGCTTTTAAGAGCTTCTCAGCTTATCTTGTTTGCTCATTTGTGTTCATAAATGCTTATTAGGTTTAGGAATAAGCCTGCTTTAGCTTATTGAGTTGTCATTTGCTTATTAAGTCTTTAAAAAGCCTAACAGTTTAGGCTTAGTGCTAAAAAAGAATTTTTAGTAATATGTGACTTTGCATAGCTTATTTCTAGCTTATTAGTAGTTTTTAGAAAAAGTGTTTTCATTAAAGTTTCTTATTTTTATGAATAGTTAGCTTTTTCAAAAAGAAAAATAAAAAAATGTTTAAAAAAAAAGAAAGGTCACAGGGGTCGAACCTATGACCTCTCCTTTATAACACCAACACCTCAACACACACACTCATCACCAACTGCCCTTGGGTCTTTTTCATTTATAGATATGCGCCATTTAATTCTTATAGTCACTTTTTTAGTTTTGCTTATTCGTGCTTCTTTGCTTATTTTCTGCTTATTTCTTCAGCTAATTGTCCAGTTTTTATTTTTCATAGATTCTACATAGTCTAAAGCATTTTGCATAATTTTTTTAGAATTTTTAGAATTAGTTTAGTATTTTTAATCAGTTTTCTAGATTAAAATAGTTTTTAATTCATAATAATTAAAATAAAAATCAAAATATTATAATTCTTTTTTCTAAAATTCTTTTTAATCATTTAGGATTTATAAAAAATAAAAAATTTATTCTAAGGTTAAATTTTAATAGTTTAAGTATTAATCCTTCACATGCTTATATTCGTCCAC